>WOVY01008601.1:0-11169 GCA_013436015.1 Rhipicephalus annulatus | reverse complement strand
GAAAGCGAATGAAAGCGTTGTAAAGTTGCAGAACTCAATGTAAAGTAGCGAGTAAAACTTTTCTAACGCTAGAAGCGCGAAGGTTAGGTTAAATTGGATTAGTTTAGGTTAAGCTAGGTAGTGTCGTGAAACCACCGAAAACGACGTCATCTAACGAGATAGTGTTGTTTTGTTGCGAGTACGAAACTACGATATCGTGTGAAATATTGTGAAACACACAAAACGGCGTGAACTAGCCAGATACTGCGTCTTGTACCGTTACTAATGCGAAACTGCTATTTTATGCAATTCTCGTGGAAGTGCATACAAGCTTCGTGAAATCTCAACAGCGTTACAGCGTTCTGTATTGTACTAAGTTGGTGAAAAACTGTGAGGTCATGCACTAAGTGCGCACGAAACTGTGATGTCATGAAAAACTGTGAAAGCACACATAACATTGTTAACTAACGAGATACCGCGTTTTGTAACGTTACAAGTGCGAAACTGCTATATTATGCAATTGTATTGAAACGCATACAAGCATCCTGAAACCTCACAGCGCGATGTGGGATACAGCGTTCTGTACTGTTGCAAGTGGGTGGAATATTGTGATATCATGCAAACTTTGTAAATGTACACGTAACAGTGTGACTTTGCGTTTTGTAGATAGAAGTGCGAAGCTTTGGTTAGGTTGGCTTGTGAAGCGTCTTGAACCGCATGAAACAATGTCAGCTATTGAGATGAAGTGTTTTTCACCATTACAAGTCAGAAACTGCGATATCAAATGTTGTGAAAGCGAATAATAGCGCTGTAAAGTTGCGGAAAGCAATGTAAAGTAGTGAGTTAAACGTTTTCTAACGCTAGAACTGCGAAGGTTAGGTTAGGTTATGTTAAGTTAAGCGAGGTAGCGTTGTAAAACCGCTGAAAACGACGTCATCTAACGAGATAGTGTGGTTTTATTGCGAGTACAAAATGGCGATATCTTGTGAAATATTGTGAAACACACAAAACGGCGTGAACTAGCCAGATACTGCGTCTTGTACCGTTACAAGTGCGAAACTGCTATATTATGCAATTCTGGTAAAAGCGCATGCAAGCATCATGAAACCTCAAAGAACGATGTCATTTAGCGAAATACAGCGTTCTGTACTGTACAAAGTTGGTGAAAAATTGTGAGGTCATGGAATTATTCTAAATGCGCACGAAGCAGTGTTACCTAGCGTTTTGTAAAGATGCAAGTGCGAAGGTTAGGTTAGGTTAGGTTAGGTTATGAAGCGTCATAAAACTGCATGAAACAACGTCAGCTTTTGAGAAATGGTGTTTTTCACGATTACAAGTCAGAAATTGCGATGTTCGTTGGATTATCTTAGGAAGCGTCGTGAAACCACCCAAAACGACGTTAACTAGTGAGTTGGCGTTCTGTTTTGTAGCTCACGCGAAACTGCGATGACGTGAAAAACTGTGAAACCACACATAACGTAGTGAACAAAGGAGATACTGCGTTTTGTGACGTTACAAGTGCAAAACTTCTATAATATGCAATGTCTTGAAACGCATAGAAGCATCTTGAAACGTCACAGCACGATGTCACTTAGTGGGATACAGCGTTCTGTACTGTTGCAAGTGGGTGGAAAAATTGTGATATCTTGCAAATTTCGTAAATGTGCACGTAACAGTGTGACCTAGCGTTTTGTAGATACAAGTGCTAAGGTTAGGTTAGGTTAGGTTATGAAGCGTCATAAGCCGCGTGAAACAATGTTAGCTATTGAGATGAAGTGTTTTTCACCATTACAAGTTGAAAACTGCGATATCAATTGTTGTGAAAGCGAATGAAAGCGTTGTAAAGTTGCAGAACTCAATGTAAAGTAGCGAGTAAAACGTTTTTCAAACGCTAGAAGCGCGAAGGTTAGGTTAAATTGGGTTAGTTTAGGTTAAGCTAGGAAGTGTCGTTGAAACTACCGAAAACGACGTCTTGTAACGAGATAGTGTTGTTTTGTTGCGAGTACGAAACTGCGATATCTTGTGAAATAATGTGAAACCCACACAAAACGGCGTTAACTAGTCAGATACTGCGTCTTGTACCGTTACAAATGCGAAACTGCTATATTATGCAATCCTCGTCGAAGTGCATGCAAGCATCGTGAAACCTCAACAGCGTTACAGCGTTCTGTATTGTACTACGTTGGTGAAAAACCGTGAGGTCATGCAAATAAACTAAGTGCGCGCGAAACTGCGATGACCTGAAAAACTGTGAAAGCACACATGACGTTGTGAACTAACGAGATACTGCGTTTTGTAACGTTACAAGTGCAAAACTGCTATATTATGCACTGTCGTGAAAGCGCATACAAGCATCGTGAAACCTCACTGCACGATGTGGGATACAGCGTACTGTACTGTTGCAAGTGGGTGAGAAATTGTGATGTCATGCAAATTTCTTAAATGTACACGTAACAGTGTGACCTAGCGTTTTGTACATACAAGTGCGAAGCTTTGGTTAGGTTAGGGTATGAAGCATCTTAAAACGCATGAAAAATTGTCAGCTATTGAGATGAAGTGTTTTTCACCATTACAAGTCGGAAACCTTTGATATGAAATGTTGCGAAAGCGAATGATAGCGTTGTAAAGTTGCAGAAAGCAATGTAAGGTAGCAAGTTAAACGTTTTCTAACGCTAGAAGTGCGAAAGTTAGCTTAGGTTAGGTTATGTTATGTCAGGTTACGCTAGGTAGCGTTGTGAAACCGCCGAAAACGGCGTCATTTAACGAGTTAGTGTTGTTTTGTTGCGAGTACAAAAATGCGATATCGTGTGAAATATTGTGAAACACACAAAACGGCGTAAACTAGCCAGATACTGCGTCTTGTACCGTTACTAATGCGAAACTGCTATTTTATGCAATTCTCGTGGAAGTGCATACAAGCTTCGTGAAACCTCAACAGCGTTACAGCGTTCTGTATTGTACGGAGTTGGTGAAAAACTGTGAGGTCATGCACTAAGTGCGCGCGAAACTGTGATGTCATGAAAAACTGTGAAAGCAACCATAACGTTGTTAACTAACGAGATACCGCGTCTTGTAACGTTACAAGTGCGAAACTGCTATATTATGCAATTGTCGTGAAAGCGCATACAAGCATCAAGAAACCCCACAGTACGATGTCGGATACAGCGTTCTGTACTGTTGCAAGTGGGTAGAAAATTGTGATGTCATGCAAATATTCTAAATATGCACGAAACAGTGTGACCTAGCGTTTTGTAGATAGAAGTGCGAATGTTTGGTTACGATGGGTTATGAAGCGTCTTAAACCGCATGAAACAATGACAGCTATTGAGATGATGTGTTTCTCACCATTACAAGTTGAAAACTGCGATATCAATTGTTGTGAAAGCGAATAAAGCGTTGTAAAGTTGCAGAACTCAATGTAAAGTAGCGAGTAAAACGTTTTCAAACGCTAGAAGCGCGAAGGTTAGGTTAAATGGGGTTAGTTTAGGTTAAGCTAGGAAGTGTCGTGAAACTACCGAAAACGACGTCTTGTAACGAGATAGTGTTGTTTTGTTGCGAGTACGAAACTGCGATATCTTGTGAAATAATGTGAAACCCACACAAAACGGCGTTAACTAGTCAGATACTGCGTTTTGTACCGTTACAAATGCGAAACTGCTATATTATGCAATCCTCGTCGAAGTGCATGCAAGCATCGTGAAACCTCAACAGCGTTACAGCGTTCTGTATTGTACTACGTTGGTGAAAAACTGTGAGGTCATGCAAATAAACTAAGTGCGCGCGAAACTGTGATGTCATGAAAAACTGTGAAAGCAACCATAACGTTGTTAACTAACGAGATACCGCGTTTGTAACGTTACAAGTGCGAAACTGCTATATTATGCAATTGTATTGAAACGCATACAAGCATCGTGAAACCTCACAGCGCGATGTGGGATACAGCGTTCTGTACTGTTGCAAGTGGGTGGAATATTGTTATATCATGCAAACTTTGTAAATGTACACGTAACAGTGTGACTTAGCGTTTTGTAGATAGAAGTGCGAAGGTTTGGTTAGGTTGGGTTATGAAGCGCCTTAAACCGCATGAAACAATGTCAGCTATTGAGATGAAGTGTTTTTCACCATTACAAGTTGGAAACTGAGATATTAATTGTTGTGAAAACGCATGAAAGCGTCGTAAAGTTGCATAAAGCAATGTAAAGTAGCGAGTAAAACGTTTTTTAAAGCGAGAAGTGCGAAGGTTAGGTTAAATTGGGTTATGTTAGGTTAAGTTAGGTAGCGTTTTGAAACCACCAAAACAGACGTCGTCTAACGAGTTAGTGTTGTTTTGTTGCGAGTACGAAACTGCGATATCGTGTGAAATATTGTGAAACACACAAAACGGCGTGAACTAGCCAGATACTGTGTCTTGTACCGTTACTAATGCGAAACTGCTATTTTACGCAATTCTCGTGGAAGTGCATACAAGCTTCGTGAAACCTCAACAGCGTTACAGCGTTCTGTATTGTACGGAGTTTGTGAAAAACTGTGAGGTCATGCACTAAGTGCGCGCGAAACTGTGATGTCGTGAAAAACTGTGAAAGCAACCATAACGTTGTTAACTAACGAGATACCGCTTTTTGTAACGTTACAAGTGCGAAAATGCTATATTATGCAATTGTATTCAAACGCATACAAGCATCGTGAAACCTCACAGCGCGATGTGGGATACAGAGTTCTGTACTGTTGCAAGTGGGTGGAAAATTGTGATATCTTGCAAATTTCGTAAATGTTCACGTAACTGTGTGACCTAGCGTTTTGTAGATACAAGTGCTAAGGTTAGTTAGGTTAGGTTATGAAGCGTCATAAGCCGCATTAAACAATGTCAGCTATTGAGATGAAGTGTTTTTTCACGATTACAAGTTGAAAACTGAGATATTACTTGTTGTGAAAACGCATGAAGCGTCGTAAAGTTGCAGAAAACAATGTAAAGTAGCGAGTAAAACGTTTTTTTTAAAGCTAGAAGTGCGAAGGTTAGGTTAAATTGGGTTATGTTAGGTTAAGTTAGGTAGCATTTTGAAACCACCAAAAACGACGTCGTCTAACGAGCTAGTGTTGTTTTGTTGCGAGTACGAAACTGCGATATCGATATCGTGTGAAATATTGTAAAACACACAAAACGGCGTGAACTAGCCAGATACTGCGTCTTGTACCGTTACTAATGCGAAACTGCTACTTTATGCAATTCTCGTGGAAGTGCATACAAGCTTCGTGAAACCTCAACAGCGTTACAGCGTTCTGTATTGTACGGAGTTGGTGAAAAACTGTGAGGTCATGCACTAAGTGCGCGCGAAACTGTGATGTCATGAAAAACTGTGAAAGCAACCATAACGTTGTTAACTAACGAGATACAGCGTTTTGTAACGTTACAAGTGCGAAACTGCTATATTATGCAATTGTATTGAAACGCATACAAGCATCGTGAAACCTCACAGCGCGATGTGGGATACAGCGTTCTGTACTGTTGCAAATGGGTGGAATATTGTTATATCATGCAAACTTTGTAAATGTACACGTAACAGTGTGACTTAGCGTTTTGTAGATAGAAGTGCGCAGGTTTGGTTAGGTTGGGTTATGAAGCGTCTTAAACCGCATGAAACAATGTCAGCTATTGAGATAAAGTGTTTTTCACCATTAAAAGTCGGAAACTGCGATATTAAATTATGTGAAAGCGGTTGAAAGCGTTTCACAATAGCAGAACGCAATGTAAAGTAGCGAGTAAAACGTTTTCTAACGCTAGAAGTGCGAAGGTTAGATTAAATTGAGTTAGTTTTCGGTTAAGCTAGGTAGCGTCGTGAAACCACCAAAAACGACGTAATCTAACGAGATAGTGTTGTTTTGTTGCGAGTAAGAAACTGCGATATCTTGTGAAATAAAGTGAAACCCACACACAACGGCGTGAACTAGCCAGATACTGCATTTTGTACCGTTACAAATGCGAAACTGCTATATTATGCAATCCTCGTCGAAGTGCATGCAAGCATCGTGAAACCTCAACAGCGTTACAGCGTTCTGTATTGCACTACGTTGGTGAAAAACATTGAGGTCATGCAAATAAACTAAGTGCGCGCGAAACTGCGATGACCTGAAAAACTGTGAAAGCACACATAACGTTGTGAACTAACGAGATACTGCGTTTTGTAACGTTACAAGTGTGAAACTGCTATATTATGCAACTGTCGTGAAAGCGCATACAAGCATCGTGAAACCTCACTGCACGATGTGGGATACAGCGTTCTGTACTATTGCAAGTGGGTGGAAAATTGTGATATCTTGCAAATTTCGTAAATGTGCACGTAACAGTGTGACCTAGCGTTTTGTAGATACAAGTGCTAAGGTTAGGTTAGGTTAGGTTATGAAGCGCCATAAGCCGCATGAAACAATATCAGCTATTGAGATGAAGTGTTTTTCACCATTACAAGTTGGAAACTGAGATATCAATTGTTGTGAAAACGCATGAAAGCGTCGTAAAGTTGCAGAAAGCAATGTAAAGTAGCGAGTAAAACGTTTTTTAAAGCGAGAAGTGCGAAGGTTAGGTTAATTTGGGTTATGTTAGGTTAAGTTAGGTAGCGTTTTGAAACCACCAAAACAGACGTAGTCTAACGAGTTAGTGTTGTTTTGTTGCGAGTACGAAACTGCGATATCGTGTGAAATATTGTGAAACACACAAAACGGCGTAAACTAGCCAGATACTGCGTCTTGTACCGTTACTAATGCGAAACTGCTATTTTATGCAATTCTCGTGGAAGTGCATACAAGCTTCGTGAAACCTCAACAGCGTTACAGCGTTCTGTATTGTACTACGTTGGTGAAAAACCGTGAGGTCATGCAAATAAACTAGGTGCGCGCGAAACTGCGATGACCTGAAAAACTGTGAAAGCACGCATGACGTTGTGAGCTAACGAGATACTGCGTTTTGTAACGTTAGAAGTGCAAAACTGCTATATTATGCACTGTCGTGAAAGCACATACAAGCATCGTGAAACCTCACTGCACGATGTGGGATACAGCGTACTGTACTGTTGCAAGTGGGTGAGAAATTGTGATGTCATGCAAATTTCTTAAATGTACACGTAACAGTGTGACCTAGCGTTTTGTACATACAAGTGCGAAGCTTTGGTTAGGTTAGGGTATGAAGCATCTTAAAACGCATGAAAAATTGTCAGCTATTGTGATGAAGTGTTTTTCACCATTACAAGTCGGAAACTTTGATATGAAATGTTGCGAAAGCGAATGATAGCGTTGTAATGTTGCAGAAAGCAATGTAAGGTAGCAAGGTAAACGTTTTCTAACGCTAGAAGTGCGAAAGTTAGCTTAGGTTAGGTTATGTTATGTCAGGTTACGCTAGGTAGCGTTGTGAAACCGCCGAAAACGGCGTCATTTAACGAGCTAGTGTTGTTTTGTTGCGAGTACAAAAATGCGATATCGTGTGAAATATTGTGAAACACACAAAACGGCGTAAACTAGCCAGATACTGCGTCTTGTACCGTTACTAATGAGAAACTGCTATTTTATGCAATTCTCGTGGAAGTGCATACAAGCTTCGTGAAACCTCAACAGCGTTACAGCGTTCTGTATTGTACGGAGTTGGTGAAAAACTGTGAGGTCATGCACTAAGTGCGCGCGAAACTGTGATGTCATGAAAAACTGTGAAAGCAACCATAACGTTGTTAACTAACGAGATACCGCGTCTTGTAACGTTACAAGTGCGAAACTGCTATATTATGCAATTGTCGTGAAAGCGCATACAAGCATCAACAAACCCCACAGTACGATGTCGGATACAGCGTTCTGTACTGTTGCAAGTGGGTAGAAAATTGTGATGTCATGCAAATATTCTAAATATGCACGAAACAGTGTGACCTAGCGTTTTGTAGATAGAAGTGCGAATGTTTGGTTACGATGGGTTATGAAGCGTCTTAAACCGCATGAAACAATGACAGCTATTGAGATGATGTGTTTCTCACCATTACAAGTTGGAAACGGCGATATCAATTGTTGGGAAAGCGAATGAAAGCGTTGTAAAGTTGCAGAACTCAATGTAAAGTAGCGAGTAAAAGGTTTTCAAACGCTAGAAGCGAGAAGGTTAGGTTAAATTGGGTTAGTTTAGGTTAAGCTAGGAAGTGTCATGAAACCACCGAAAACGACGTCTTGTAACGAGATAGTGTTGTTTTGTTGCGAGTACGAAACTGCGATATCTTGTGAAATAATGTGAAACCCACACAAAACGGCGTTAACTAGTCAGATACTGCGTTTTGTACCGTTACAAATGCGAAACTGCTATATTATGCAATCCTCGTCGAAGTGCATGCAAGCATCGTGAAACCTCAACAGCGTTACAGCGTTCTGTATATTACTACGTTGGTGAAAAACTGTGAGGTCATGCAAATAAACTAAGTGCGCGCGAAACTGTGATGTCATGAAAAACTGTGAAAGCAACCATAACGTTGTTAACTAACGAGATACCGCGTTTTGTAACGTTACAAGTGCGAAACTGCTATATTATGCAATTGTATTGAAACGCATACAAGCATCGTGAAACCTCACAGCGCGATGTGGGATACAGCGTTCTGTACTGTTGCAAGTGGGTGGAATATTGTTATATCATGCAAACTTTGTAAATGTACACGTAACAGTGTGACTTAGCGTTTTGTAGATAGAAGTGCGAAGGTTTGGTTAGGTTGGGTTATGAAGCGCCTTAAACCGCATGAAACAATGTCAGCTATTGAGATGAAGTGTTTTTCACCATTACAAGTTGGAAAACTGAGATATTAATTGTTGTGAAAACGCATGAAAGCGTCGTAAAGTTGCATAAAGCAATGTAAAGTAGCGAGTAAAACGTTTTTTAAAAGCGAGAAGTGCGAAGGTTAGGTTAAATTGGGTTATGTTAGGTTAAGTTAGGTAGCGTTTTGAAACCACCAAAACAGACGTCGTCTAACGAGTTAGTGTTGTTTTGTTGCGAGTACGAAACTGCGATATCGTGTGAAATATTGTGAAACACACAAAACGGCGTGAACTAGCCAGATACTGTGTCTTGTACCGTTACTAATGCGAAACTGCTATTTTACGCAATTCTCGTGGAAGTGCATACAAGCTTCGTGAAACCTCAACAGCGTTACAGCGTTCTGTATTGTACGGAGTTTGTGAAAAACTGTGAGGTCATGCACTAAGTGCGCGCGAAACTGTGATGTCGTGAAAAACTGTGAAAGCAACCATAACGTTGTTAACTAACGAGATACCGCTTTTTGTAACGTTACAAGTGCGAAACTGCTATATTATGCAATTGTATTCAAACGCATACAAGCATCGTGAAACCTCACAGCGCGATGTGGGATACAGAGTTCTGTACTGTTGCAAGTGGGTGGAAAATTGTGATATCTTGCAAATTTCGTAAATGTTCACGTAACTGTGTGACCTAGCGTTTGTAGATACAAGTGCTAAGGTTAGTTAGGTTAGGTTATGAAACGTCATAAGCCGCATTAAACAATGTCAGCTATTGAGATGAAGTGTTTTTCACGATCACAAGTTGAAAACTGAGATATTACTTGTTGTGAAAACGCATGAAAGCGTCGTAAAGTTGCAGAAAACAATGTAAGTAGCGAGTAAAACGTTTTTTTTTTAAGCTAGAAGTGCGAAGGTTAGGTTAAATTGGGTTATGTTAGGTTAAGTTAGGTAGCATTTTGAAACCACCAAAAACGACGTCGTCTAACGAGCTAGTGTTGTTTTGTTGCGAGTACGAAACTGCGATATCGATATCGTGTGAAATATTGTAAAACACACAAAACGGCGTGAACTAGCCAGATACTGCGTCTTGTACCGTTACTAATGCGAAACTGCTACTTTATGCAATTCTCGTGGAAGTGCATACAAGCTTCGTGAAACCTCAACAGCGTTACAGCGTTCTGTATTGTACGGAGTTGGTGAAAAACTGTGAGGTCATGCACTAAGTGCGCGCGAAACTGTGATGTCATGAAAAACTGTGAAAGCAACCATAACGTTGTTAACTAACGAGATACAGCGTTTTGTAACGTTACAAGTGCGAAACTGCTATATTATGCAATTGTATTGAAACGCATACAAGCATCGTGAAACCTCACAGCGCGATGTGGGATACAGCGTTCTGTACTGTTGCAAATGGGTGGAATATTGTTATATCATGCAAACTTTGTAAATGTACACGTAACAGTGTGACTTAGCGTTTTGTAGATAGAAGTGCGAAGGTTTGGTTAGGTTGGGTTATGAAGCGTCTTAAACCGCATGAAACAATGTCAGCTATTGAGATAAAGTGTTTTTCACCATTAAAAGTCGGAAACTGCGATATTAAATTATGTGAAAGCGGTTGAAAGCGTTTCACAGTAGCAGAACGCAATGTAAAGTAGCGAGTAAAACGTTTCTAACGCTAGAAGTGCGAAGGTTAGATTAAATTGAGTTAGTTTTCGGTTAAGCTAGGTAGCGTCGTGAAACCACCAAAAACGACGTAATCTAACGAGATAGTGTTGTTTTGTTGCGAGTAAGAAACTGCGATATCTTGTGAAATAAAGTGAAACCCACACACAACGGCGTGAACTAGCCAGATACTGCATTTTGTACCGTTACAAATGCGAAACTGCTATATTATGCAATCCTCGTCGAAGTGCATGCAAGCATCGTGAAACCTCAACAGCGTTACAGCGTTCTGTATTGCACTACGTTGGTGAAAAACATTGAGGTCATGCAAATAAACTAAGTGCGCGCGAAACTGCGATGACCTGAAAAACTGTGAAAGCACACATAACGTTGTGAACTAACGAGATACTGCGTTTTGTAACGTTACAAGTGTGAAACTGCTATATTATGCAACTGTCGTGAAAGCGCATACAAGCATCGTGAAACCTCACTGCACGATGTGGGATACAGCGTTCTGTACTATTGCAAGTGGGTGGAAAATTGTGATATCTTGCAAATTTCGTAAATGTGCACGTAACAGTGTGACCTAGCGTTTGTAGATACAAGTGCTAAGGTTAGGTTAGGTTAGGGTTATGAAGCGCCATAAGCCGCATGAAACAATATCAGCTATTGAGATGAAGTGTTTTCACCATACAAGTTGAAACTGAGATATCAATTGTTGTGAAAACGCATGAAAAGCGTCGTAAAGTTGCAGAAAGCAATGTA
>WOVY01008600.1:0-20607 GCA_013436015.1 Rhipicephalus annulatus | reverse complement strand
TCATGGTGAAGTTGGACAAGTTTCAAATATAAGATTTTCAAAGTCCCTTCATCCGTCCATTTCCTCGCGTTGGTAAGGATTCTTTTACCATAAATAAAAATGGTCTATAGTTGAAATGTGGCATGTATTTGAGGTGGAAGCACAGTAGACTTTATCAAAAAGAGATGCCAGTTATCATAACAAGGCTTGCTGCTGATTCTAGTACTATGTGCATATGGGTCCACCAACGCATCTTACACTTGAAGTATTGGAATAAATTGGGTGTAAATGTCAGACACACAGGTGTTTCAAGGAGATGTTTACTGTCAAGCATAGTAAGACCGTGGCTTCATACCACCCTTTGAGATTCGACTATATGCATTCTTTCTAAAAGCACATGAAGTGCAGCACAGTAAATCTGGAATTAAAGTGCGTGTAATCCCTCATTGTATCACAAATAAAACTGTGATGATGGAGGAAAAACTCCCTCTTGCATTTTCAACAACAAAAAGCTTTACGTAGCAAAGTTCTATCTACAGCTGATAACATGGTTAAGTCATGGATTCAATTAAAGGGCACAAAAGAGAAAAGAAGACAAATTACTTGTGCTTATTTGTAAATATCAAATGTACTACTGCTACCTGGAGAAGAGAGAACATAGCTTAAAAACTCTCAGAAAAAGCTCTCAGAAAAACAAACACAGGGGCACACAGACTGTATCACGCATGTTCTTTCATGGTATTACTGTGAATGTCCTTTAGTCATCAACTATACCACTCATATTAAGAAGTGATAATGAGCACACCCTTTTTATAAACAAGAAAAAAATCTGACTAGTAAATGCAGACCAATTATCTAAAAGTAAAAGGTGGTGATAAAAGTTTTCCTTGTTACGTTTCAGCTAACAAGGGCGTATGAGAGTTAAAGGTGTTTGTTTTACCAAACATGCACTCGAAAGAGATGATTATGCTCCTTCATAACATAAATGGGGAGACTCAAAGACTTTGGCGATGGTTTTGGTCTTTGAATGTACTCGTGAAATGATAAGAGTTTTGGTGCACTACAGTGTTGAAAAACACAATGGACCGAGCATAATTGGCGACAATGAGTGCTGCATTTTCTACAGTGTTTATTGGGAAATAGCACGTATATTGATACCGTTCTGAGAAGACTGAGGACCTATTTTATCCCACACAGGTAAGAGTCACAATGCAATGCGCACATCATCGGTGAAGTAACTTTGTCAGCCATCGTAACCTGTGCTCCTTCCCTTGGACCGAAGTTTGCTGCGGCACTCGAGGAGTTAAGGCCAGCACAGTGTTCTTTTCTGCGTAAGGTTTCGCATGAAGCCTCTGCCGATGATAGTGCACGTTGTCTTTCAGATGGTGTAAACATTCTTAACAGCTGCAAGAACTTTAAACCCGACCCAACCATTTGATGAGCGGCTTCTCTTCTATGCGACCACTCTATCCGCATTGTCCTGGCTGATAAGGAAGGTGGTTTACGGTTTTACCGAGCAAAAATATTTGAATCAAAGTAAACAGAAGCGATTTCTGCAGTCGATTCTCACTCCAATGTTTCATTGAGTAAACATAATTCTAATGCAAAAAGACTGTGTGACAAGCTTAACCTTACAAATTTGGTTAAGGCAATCGATAACAGCAAAAACAATTTTTAAATTTCTTTCTTAGTGCAAAAATGCACAAGGTAAATGTACCTTTTTGAACCATTGTCAATGAATCTAAATCAGCGTAATCTCAAGCTTCTATTAATAAATGACCTTTTTATCGTGACTTAATCTAACCAGGTTTTGGACGTCTTTAACACTTTCACTGACAAGTGCTATTAGGCTTTATCGATTAGCATCAAAGATCTTTATACCCTGCCTCGTAACCAATTCCATGAGTGTGTTGAGCTTTCTATTGAGAAACACGGTTTCATTGCTTTCCAAAACTCTGCAGGGATTTCTGCTAGCAGTTTCTTAGAAATTCTAAGCTTTTATTAGCAATCTATGTATGAAATGTTTGAAGGGATCCCACACCTACAGAAGCAAGGCGTATGCACTAGTTCCTGCATTGCTCGGTTCTTAGATACCCACTTGCTCAATTCAATTATAAACTCAATGACTCGATCACCAATAAAATGTTCTTAGCATATTGCAATATGTATCTCATGAGTACCTAATTGTTTTAAATCGTGACCTGCGTGACTTAGAACTAGAAAGCAAAGTGTTACTTGATGTGTTTTCTATTGTGATGAACCCATTTAGCCTAACCCATGAACTCCATGTAAATGGCCACATAAGATGTTTAGATATCCGGTTTTGCTTTGTAGGTGTTAGCATCTGCTGGTGCTATAAACCACGCACTAACATACCACTACTGTCTTTGAAGTCCGCCTTCTTAAACTAGCTTTTGCCACATCGTGCCTCAGACACTCTGGGCAAACCTTGACGCTGTGAGCAAACCTTGCCCACAGCGTCAAACTGAAAGGCTGACTGGTGCTGGCCATCTCAAGCTACTCCTCATTTCAGTTGCAGACGGCCTGCTTAAGAAGGTACACCACCACCCGCAAAGTTGAGAAGCCATTGCACCACGCAGGCAGAAGGTACAGATGTTAGCAAAGCAAGTTGTCCAAACAAGCTTGCATATGTGGGGCTGTAGCAAGAATAGAGGGAGCATTTATAAAGCTGAAGCGTTCTTCAGAGCGAAGGGCTCTTGGGGCTTCATCGACTACCTGCTTAATGGGGCCTAGTCCAAGGCAACCACTAGGCTCTTCAAGGCCTTCTCAGAAAGTTGCGATTCTAACGACCGATGTGGTATTGTGTTGGTCTATATTAGGTTCAACTTCACTGATACATCAAGTACACTCGTACATAGTATGTGTAAGTGTAGGCACCACTACGCTCCAGGGGTACTTGTCTCGGTACACATTGGAGCGTAGCAGTGAATGTGTCAGTAAATTTGGGTCAATGCGTGATCCCAATCTCTGGGCTTTGAGGATGTCAGCTCGACTGAATAGTATCTTACAGATTCATCCCATGGCACTTCTGTCGCCCAGTATGTATTCGCATGAGGGGCAGCCTCCATGTCGATATCCTGGTACAGCAGTGTGTAGAAAGCACCAAAAGATGACGTGTTCTTCCGTAATATGACAGTTTAGGATTTTGGTGGCAAGTCAATGACAAATGCCTCCCATAATTCAAGAAAAATTTAAGTCGTTCCATCAACGTAAAGGAATGTACGCGCTGTTTTTAACTAGGAATGCTCACTTCTATGCCTGCAAGAAAAGCAAACAATGCAATGCATCAACAAGTTTGGTTTCACTGCTATGCACGTGCACTGCGGAGAAGCACGAAGTAGAGTTAATTACAAAATGACCTGACATTCACACGTTCGGCTTCACAGTCGTGCACGTGCACGGCGGAGAAGCACGCAGTAAACACGAATACAAATTTACTAAACTGAAATGCACAATTTCGGCCTCACTGCCTTTGTACGTGCGCTACGGAGAACAAAGGTGTTTGTTCGTTTAGCGTGCTTGAAGCAATGATTTTAGTTTTCTATGAAACTAAGCGCAGTACAGTTCTACAAAAGCAATGCGTATGTATATTTCAATGTAATCATTTGGGGCCATTACAATTACACTAGCGTTATTCTCTAATGCTAAATGGCCGATGCGAAACACAGTTTGATTTCGCCATTCTCGCATATTAGCGTGATAAGAGGATGGCTCGGAGCAAGTTACACAATTTTTCAGGATGCTATAACAGGTGCCAAAGAATTCAGCAATTTAATGCTTATCTACATCGGAAGCCTCTGGGAAAGTTATCAAATACCCGCAGCATAGCTCTTTATTATGTCACGCTGTGTGATATGAAAGGTATTTCTGGCCATTACATATTGGATAGCGATCAACTGCGCAGAGGACTCCTAAACAATTTAATGTTTTCCTTTTGTGGCAAGGCAGTGCGCTGCAGCTCGCTACGTCTGTCGATCGAGCAAGTAGTACAGTCACCCCGGTGTTGACAAAATGGCTACGGGGCAGCGATTTGCGTGCTACGTTGTCTACTAGAGAGCTGTACGATTCGCGGAGACAAAGCACGGTGTAAGAAAAACTTCGCTCGAGCGAGGCCAGAGAACAGCAGGGCGCGAGCTTGAGACAGCAACACGCCAGCGCCTACATATCTATGGACAAATGCACGAAATATAGTCTTTCTCGGTTGTACCTAAGCAACACAACGCAAACCTCTATGGTGTTCTGGTCCTCAACTTCACTATTTAAAGGGGGGGGAATCTAGTGGTTAATTAACCAAGTATTACGGCTAGGTGGCGTTAGCCGACGCCCGATCTGAAGGGTACAGCCACATTCATACATTCATCCTGGTGTTCTCTGGTCCTACGGCCCCGAAGAGGAGCAGGACGCCAGGACCCTCATTTTCTTGGTTGCCTTCTTCGGAGCTGACATAGGGTCAGACTCGGAGTCGTCCGCCGGAGCCTTCTTGTGTGCCCGAAGAACTGCGCCGGGTTTCTTGGAGGGTGGCTTGACGAAGTCCGTGTCACCTACGTCACTGGTGGCGTCGTGCTGCTTTTTTGTCTTAGCCGTGACTCCGAGCTTCTTCCGAGGGTGTGCTCGTTGTGGAGCCTCGCGTTGCTGGCGATGCTGCGTAGCGTGCAGGGAGATTGAAAGTTGGTAAGGTGGGATGGTCCAAATTACGCAGAGATACATCATAGGAGTTGTGGGAAAGAATCGAAAAGAAGACTTAGTCAGCAAGAATCTCCCACTTAAATTTGAACACTCTGTATACCAGCTTTTTTTTTTAAACTTTAAAGATCTCTCGACAAAATCCAATAGCATTTGGCCCCTGTCGTTTTCGCAAATACTATTCCACAGTGACACACACACTGACAATAAATATATAGATAATAGATATATAGATAGATATATAAATACATACATGGATATATAGATACATAGATAGATAGATAGATTGATGGATAGATAGATTGATAGATAGATAGATAGATAGATAGATAGATAGATAGATAGGGTCAAAGTCGTCGATGTTTGCAAATAAATGCTTTGCATTTACAAAGTTCGCAGGTATAGTGGGGCAGCAGAAAGCACAAGACCAGGATAATTGGTGGATCATTGGAGAGGCTTTTGACGTACAGTGGACGTAGTCAGGCTGATGATGGTGGTTATGACAACTTCCCGAAACAGCAAGGACACTAAATTCATTAATTGACCTGACCTGTTAATTATTGATTTGTTAAGTAGTCGCGTCAATGCCATTCAGCTTCAGGAAAATACTTCCGCCTAAGCATAGAGGACCTGTGCGAAAATGACAGCAGTGGACTGTCATAGAAGTTCTTTAAAAAAACATTAAAAAACTGCATGTGTACTATTTGCTTTCGACAAGAAAGAATCTGGTAAGTAGAAAGGTGCTTCGAAAATAACCCACGAGATAATAAGCTTATACAGCAATGATTCTTGTATGACACACCTTATCACGTTTAAGCTATAGAACGCGCGAGCCTGAAAGGACTAATATCTATTCCCTGCTACATTTCATGTCTTTTCTGTGAGCTCTCTTTAGTCTATATGCTATGACGTCAACCGCAGTGCACATAAACAACGACCTTGTCCGAAAATAAAAGTTTGCTGTCGTCTAGCTGAAGCCTTGGCTCACATCGATTATGTCCACTGGGCAAACAGATATGAAATGCACACAACAAGAGAAGTACAAAGCAAGTGCGAATTTTCTGCGTCTCTGTACAGCTAGTTCATCCCGTCATTTGCGCATACCCAGACGTATCTTGAGGCAATACACATTCAAAGAAACTGACGCTGTGCTCGTGATTTCGCTGCTGTTGTGATCAAATGTTGCTTGCGGACCGTTATGACAAACTTGTTGCTCGGTGTGACATTGCCAGCACCTCCTCTAAATATAGAAGAGGTGCTGCTGGACAGGGCGCTCAATCGTATACACATGTCTGCAAGCGGCCCCAGCGCTTGTTCTTTGTTGGCGCTGTGAAAATACTTCTATGACCAGAAATAAATATTAGTCGCAGGTAAAAGTGCACCTACTGCAAGTCTCTTAACTCATTTTTTTATCAGATAGCCCCATTCGGCAGTCATCTCTTACAATATAACCTTCCTATGTTTCTAATGTCATGCACAAGTAGAAGTGCCGTTCAGCATATCTTTAATTGAAGCCCACGCCACTGTTTGCTTTTCAACAGGCTTTGTCGTTTGAGGCTGACGCTCGCTCGCCAACCGCTTGCGGCCTGAATGTCCAACGCGACGGAATGTCCAATAGTGGACATTCCGTCTCGGTGGACATTCCGTCTCGGTTGGTCATTCCGTCTTGGTTGGACATTCCGGCTCGATGGATATTGTCTCGGTTGGACATTCAGGCTCGGTTAGACATTCAGGCTCGTTGGACATTCAGTCTCGCCCGTCACGTGACCCATTGGACATTCCGTCTCGTTAGACAATCGGTCTCGTTCGGAAAACGAGGCTCCGCAGTATCAGAAATGAAAATTTCATTTGTATTTCTTTAATTGCGAATCACTTAAGGGGGCCGGGTTGTAATTTTATTGTAGTCCACAACACGTGACACCTCTATTGTAGTCCACAACACGTGCCAGCACATGTCGCTCTCGCAAAAGTAAGATTCGCGTGAAACATTGCCTACGCGACTAGCAAGGAATGCAGCCGAGTATGAGTGACCTCAGCATTTGTGAACGCGAACGTTGCAGCCACAGGTGCTGGTGCTCGAATACGGCGCTTTCAATGACCTGAATGCAAAAATAGAGGCCGAAATGGGGTCAAACAAGACGTGTTTACGTTCATGTATACTCAACGCCAGTAGTGTTTAATTACTTATTCAAAATGCCTTACATGCCCATTAAAAGGCGTTGAGTAAGGGGAGCATCAGTAAATGCACTGCAAAAAATACAGACAAAAGTAAAAAAGAACAAAAAACAAAGAAAACGAATACTAATCAGCAAGGTGCAACAAAGTTATATAATAGTAAAATGCAACGAAGTCAGGTTATCACAAAAAGTTTCACGATTAGAGATGAAAACAGTGCATTCTGGAAGGCCGTTCCAATGTGCTATGGCTCGAGGTAATGGTGATAAGGTAAATCTCTGTGTTTGACAACGATCGTGCATGAAACAACGAGCTTTGTGAATGCGTCGAAATGTGCGCAGAGGAAGATGAAGGGGCGAACAGCGGGATTTATTACTTGTTATGTACCTATGAAATGACCGTAAAATGGAATTGACGCAGCGTTGATTCAGTGACATAAATGCAAAGTCTTGTTTCATTTGGGTGACGCTTGAACGGTAGTCGTAGTTGCCAGCAATGAATCTCGCTGTCCTATTCTGGACGGCTTCCAACATACGCACAAGATAATCTTGTTATGGTGACATGTCGATGATGCACTCGTCAAATTGTGCTGGTTTTTTGTTCATTGTCCTAAACGTTGTATGAAGTTGAAAAAACATTTGATTTGAATTCATGACTGCAGTCATGCTTCAATGCTAAAAAATACGCAAATGAACACAGCAAACAACAGGCGAGTTGTTTTGATAACAACATCATCATCGTCATCAGCCTGACTACGTCCACTGCAGGACAAAGGCCTCTCCCATTTTCCGCGTTAACCTGGTCCCGTGCTTGCTGCTGCCAATTTATAGCCGCAAACTTCTTAATCTCATCTGCCCACCTAACCTTCTGTCTCGCCCTAACTCGCTTGCCTTCTCTGGGAATCCAGTTAGTTACCCTTAATGACCAGCGGTTATCCTGTCTCCTGTTTGATAACATACAGCACGAATAATTGGCTCAGCAATCTCGCGGCTACAAAACCATACCACGTTCAAAATTTATTCCCGCAACGAGTCGTTTACAATGAAAACTACATAAAATCAATTGCTGGCATGTTGCTGTGATGACCATTTTCATTTGTGAAACTGTGCTATGGGACCATTTACTAGCTTAGTGTTCTCAAAAAAGACTCTAAATGTAGTTGTTGTGCCTTAGCCTCATTGTGCTGAAATTAAAACATCACAGTGAACTGCAAAGCAGTGTGATGCAAAAAGATATCACAATACTACACTATGTGGTAATGCCGCATAAAAAGCGCAGTGAGCTATAATTTAGATTTGGCAATACAAATATCACAGAAACATTAACAGAAAATGTCAACTATACACTCGTGGTCTCCGTGTGAATGACTAGACACCTTTGAAATGTGGGGAAAAACACTGCCACTGGAGCAGCTCGAACATACATTGAGAAATGCAAATATCGAACATAAAAAATGCTGTACTCCTTGTACAAAGTAAATGCTAACCTAATCTAGTAATATGTACTAAATGCAAACAAAAAACCTATAAAATAGAACATGAAAAGCAACACGTAAACATATCAAAAACACTAAACGAATGTTGAATGATAAAATGTTGAAAAAATGGCGAAAAACAAACTAAGCTATGTATATGTCTCCCAAAGCGTACAAAATTGAACATGAACAGCAGCACCTAAACACATTGAAACCGACAAATCATTAATGATGAAAAGAAAAACAGTGAACACATGACGAAAAATTAAACTAAACTACGTATTCCTTTCTCGCAGAAAGCCCTCTGCCATGGCTCGTGACAAGGAATGGACTGCCTGCAGGACGCCCTCCTGCGCCGCTGCCGCCTTCTCCTGTGCTGCTGCCACACGCCGTGCTGCAGAAGCGATGCGGGTGGTTGATGTTTTCATCTCCCGCAGCACCTGCGATGAATCATCGTGGTGGAAATGTTTAAGTGAGCTGCCGGAAAATTCTTAACCATCTCTTGGCTGGAAGCTGCTGCTGCTGCCAACAATTTCAACGGGCACCATTTCCCCTTATTTGAAGATCAACTGGCGTGATGACATCCTTTGAAAGTGTGAAGCTTTGTGTACAAGCTATGCCCTCCTCATGCGTACCAACAAACATTTGTTGTAACTACTCTTTATTATTTTTCTATATGAATCTCTCACCATCATGCAGCTCTTTTCAGGGCTAACCAACTTTTGGCCCGGCAGTTTTTTATTGCAGATATCCAATACCGTGCCCTCAATACAGTGCATGGTTCTTATTTATGGCCCAAGTTGCTTTCACTCATAATAATAGAGCATGGAGAATGCTTACGCCCCTTATGTAAAATGTAAAAAAAGGGTCTACTCCCCTTGAGCACCTTGTCGCCCTGCTCAAGGCTCCGGTCCTGCGCTCAATAAAGCACTAAGTTCTCAGATGCTTGCGCGTTACTGTGTCACTGCCATCTGCAGCCACTTCAGTGGCCTCCACCTCCATTTCCACCGCAGCAGTGGTATCATCCGCCTGCTGGAAAGTGTCGTAAGCATGATCTTTCAGAAAGTGGGTATTCGTTACTCTGGCTATTTTACAACCTTACGTACTAAACATCTGCGGAAATGTTCTGCAGCTATTCAGTGGTCATTGATATCAAGTATTACCATTTTAGTGCATGCAGTTTCCCGCAGGCATTGCGTATTTTATGATAAATTAATGCCCCTTGTACTGCAAGTGCTGCAAACTGAGATATAGTTAATAAACCTACCCACTTTTGAATTCTTTCTCCTGCGCTATATTCCCGTTTAACAAGGTTCCGCTAAAGGCACCCCTTCAGATATCAAACTCTGTCATGGCACCAATCAGGAACCCGTGATACTGCAGCGGCAGAGTGCTTACCTGTTGATAGGAGAGACCAGAGACGCCACTGAAGCGTGTCATCCCCGTCAACTGTGGAACCCGGCCGCGGAAGCCAGACAGCCAAAACCCTCCAGTGCCCCTGAAAATATACACCATTGTCAAAGAACAAATCGCCCGCGCCATTCGACGGTCACTCACGTTTGTGCCTCTCTGATGGCGGCGGCGTCACGGCGGGCATCGTGCACCGACCTGCGCCACCAAGCCTGCCACTCCTGCGCAGGAACTTCATGGTACAACGCGTCGCTGTGCTCTTGCCACAGCCGCCGCCGGTCGGTGACGGTGACGCCGCTCGATGGCTTTCGCCACGAGCTCGGGATGTATGTCCATAAAGGCTAGCACCAGGGCGTGCTTATCCTCGAAAACGCGCATGAGCCGCTGCTGCTGTAGGCTACTGGTGCCGTTGCCCTTCACCATGATTGCGCTCGACTGAGCCAACAACTTCGAAAGTTGCGCCGTTTAGGTTTGTATAGTGGTGGAGATATGGGAACAGTAACTGCTTGAAACGGGGTTGTATTTAGCGCCACTGCTTACCGTCCTGCTAAATTTAGCGTCAATTCTAAACAATAACGAAAAAATACGTTTGGATTGTGCCGTATTCCTTATTTAACGTTTGAAAACTAGCGCCAACACATTTTGATAGTGAGCGAAAATAGTTAATTATTTTTTAACACGTTCCAAGCACTTCTCACTTTGCTATACGGTCCCCAAGTTGACGTCAAAATGATGACGCAAGTTTTCGATTCTCTTATTGGCTGTTTACTTCCTCTTGTTCTCGCGACCGCTGCGGACCGCCCACTTTTTGACGTCACCGACAGACCACCTCCATCCGGATTTGTAATTTGTATATAATTGCACCACAGTCCGATAAAAAAGCAACGCTATCCGGGTCCCGTTCCGTGTGTGCGCCTTGGCCACAGAACACCTACCAGTGTCTTGGCCCTTGAGGAGGGTAGTGGGGCTAGGGACTAGTGTAGTGACAGCCGATTGATGGGTGACGATGGTGGTGCGCCTGTCGCGGTCAAATGCTTCCTCTTTCCGCCATGCCCGCCTAAACCGCCATTTGGGAACAAATACAGTTTAGTAGAATGAAAGCGGTGCTCAACACGTCGTGGCGGTGGATGCAATGATGGTATGTGACGGCCATATTAGTATAAATATCTGGAGGTCATCTGTATTGCAAATGATTACTTTTGTCCAATTTTTGCTGACAGAGGAGACGTATTTTGCACTATTCAGTGAAACATTGGTAAACGTGTGCTGTATCCATAATATTCACGAAGTGGTGAAATCAGTGATTCTAAAATATGTGCTGTATCCTTGATATTGGCGAAGGGCGGGGGGGGGGGTGTTTATTTCCTGGACACTATGTTCATTTTGCTGTCCGTAAATACGCACAATTTTTTGCAGTGTATATTTCATGTTCCCTTAGGTACTCGGCCCCATTGCTTATCCATACGCCCAGATATTTGTATTTATCTGTTATTTCTAGCGTGGCCTCCTGTATTCTAAGCTCACTACCTTCATTGTCATTAAAAATCATGACTGCTGATTTTTCCTTACTGAATCTGAAATCTAACCAATCTCTCTCATTACCGCAAATGTCCATCAATCTCTGCAAACATTCCTTGTTGTCGGCAATTAGTATTATATCATGTGCGTAAATCAATGCTGGTAGTGCCTGTTCAATGAGTTTTCCTTGTTTGATGAAAAAAAGGTTGAATCCCAGTCCACTTCACTCTAATTTGGTCTCTAATCCTTGTAGGTACATCATGAACAACAAGAGTGACAGAGGACACCCCTACCAAAGCGCCGTTTTACCTCTGTGGGCTTAGATACCTGTTTTTCCCACTTTATAACTACCTTGTTACTTTTATAGATCTCCTTTGAAAAATTAGTGACTACATCTTCCACGCCTAGTGTGTCCAGTATTCCCCACAATTCCTCTCGAACCACGCTATCGTACGCTCCCTTGATATCCAAAAATGGTAGCAACAGGGGCCTGTGTTCTTTTTCTGCTATTTCGATGCACTGCGTCATTGAGAACAGATTGTCTTGCAGCCTCCTGTGTTTCCGAAACCCATTCTGCAGTTCCCCCAACACCCCCTCGTCATCTATTCATGCCTGCAGTCTTTCCTTTATAAGGTGCATCGCCAGCATGTAGACCACTGATGTCACTGTTATAGGACGGTAGTTGTTTATGTCAGCTTTGTCGCCCTTTCCTTCATAGATCCTGCTCATCCTGCTAAGTTTCCATCCATCGAGGACTTCACCTTCAATAATTAGTTTGCTCACTGCCTCTGTCAAACCATGCTTAGACTTCGCACCTAATGTCTTTATCAGCATAATTGGAATGTCATCTGGGCCTGTTGATGTGCTACTAGGAACCCTCTTCCCAGCCCTTTCCCATTCTCGTTGTGAAAATAGAGCCATTGCCCCACTTGATTTATCCTTCTTTATTTTGGTGCATAAATCGCCCATTTGTTGAAATTTTTCTGCCACCCTTGTTCTTGTATATTCAATAGCTTCGTCCCCTTCTAGCCTAGCACCTTGACCTGTAGTTACAAACCTCTGCTCTAGGCTCGTCTCATTTCTTAGGGAGTTTAGATGGTTCCAAAAATTTTGCAGCAGCCTTTCTATCTTTTTTATGTACTTCTGCCAGCCACTAAGCTCCCTTACTTTTAATCTTTTCATTGATTAGAAGGGATGCGTCCCTTCTACAGATTAGGAAGATTTCCCATTTTCTTTCAACATCATCTGTCGGTTCACCCCGCTGCTTAGCGTGTCTGTGTTCCCTAGAGGCTTCTTGACGTTTTGCTATGGCTATGTTAACTTCCTCATCCCACCAACTCTTGGGTTTGTGTCTTCTTTTCCGGGGTGACTTGTCACGTGTCTTAGCAAGCTCTAGCTCACACAGTCTGATTCATGTATTTCCGCACTGATTTATCATCCTCAGGGATTACTTTCTCAATTTGTTTAGTGGCTATTTCTATTTGCCTTTCTGAATAAAACTTTTCCTGTAGTTGCTCATGTTGTCTTTTTCCCACTTTTCCTGCTCTTCCAACACTTAGCTTGATACGTTTGTGATCACTACCCAGACTTCTGGAGCCACCTTCATCTATGTGCATTCCCCTGAGCTTATCATACATCCTATGTGACATCAGTGCATAATCTATCGTCGACTGCAGCCTTCCTACCTCTCATGTTATTTGCCCTTCGCACTTCTCGGTACTGTTGCAAATGATCAAATCAAGCCTTTCACACATATCCATGATCATTTTGCCTGTCGGGTTGGTATACCTATCTATATCTTCCATGTGCGCATTCATATCTGCTAGTATAATTATCTTGCACTCTCTTCCTAACTCCTGAATGTCCTTTGATATACACTCTACCATTGCCTGGTTTTCTTCTCTGGCCTTTGCTCCCATCCACAAGTACACGAAACCAAGGAGTGTCATTTGACCTGCCACTTTCCCTTTTAGCCATAAATTTTCCTTGCACTCCTGCTTGACCCTTTGCCAGTCTGTACTTTTATGAATGAATGCCCCAATACCACCCCCTTTCTGCTGCCTTCTGTTCTATTACAATATTTCCACGCGTAGTCCGGATTGTTCGGAGGTTGTTCCATGTCCCTGAGGTGTGTTTCTACAAAACCGTATACCATCGGCCTCTCTTCCCTTAGCTGTTCTTCTATCTCTTCCCACTTCAGCCTGTTCCTACCACACTGCATGTTAATATACACTATGTCTGAATTGGCTCGGCGCTCGTGGCTACGTCTATTTCGGCCCCGGACTCTACCTACCTTAGATACTGGTGCCACTTTGGAATCGTATCTGTCCATACCACCTGTCAAAGAGCCTCCCTGGTTGTTTTCCTCGTTACTAGCTATCCTGCACACCGAAGGGCCCGCTTGCCCCCCAAAAAAGCTACTGCGCGTCCTGCAAGTAACCAACCTACCTCATGACCTACCCGCCCATCGAAGTGAATTCTGTCTCGTTGACAACCATCCCACCTATGCACCTCTCTGTTTATTTCCACCACCTCAAAGCCTTTCTCTCGACTCATCCGCCACATCTCTTGGTTTGCGTTGACAAGCGCTCTTTGCAGGTTGCTATCACGCACAGGCACTTCCGGTATCGTGCATATCACTACCTGTACCTGAGGAGAAGTGGCGCGCATGTCATCGACGCCATTCGCCAGTGTGGTTACTAGTCCTGCTGTATCTTCATTTAAGACATCGTTTATACCGCCTAAAATTATCACGAGGTTTCGTCTATCAGCTGTAGTTTTAGTTTTGGGCTCGCTTGCCTCATGACTGCTTCCAGCTTGCGTCCTGGGAACGCCCCTACTGCAACCCTCTTGTCACCTCTTACCCTCTCTTTGATGGCTTCAGTGCATCGATTTAAATTCGAGTCCCCGGCGATTATCACATGCTATGACTTTTCAGCTGGAGCGTCCTGCACCTTGGGGTTACTTGCATCTGTGACGCAGGCTGCTTTGTCCCCTCCCCGCCCCACCACTACTTCGCTGAAGCTGGGCCTTGCGACAATTGAACCGGCTGAACCTGTTTTTTTCCAAACTTACTTGCTCTTTCTTCTCCGCAGTTCTGGTTGCCGGTTTCCTATTGTTCTCTCCGTAGGCCGCTCCTCTGTTCACCTTGGCTAGTGCTTGCTCGGCGGACTTCAGCCTTTCTCCCCTTGCCCTCGTTTTCCATTGCTCTGTCGCCAATGCAGTATTGAGCTCGGCGATTCCCATCAGTAGTTCACTCTGGACAACCATCATTTTCTCCATTTTTTCCAGTGCCTACACTTCGCGTCAGCCTCTTCTCTATCTGTTTCTACACTTGGGTCCACTTTCACACCAACTCTACATTCTGAACACTTTACAGTCTTTTTAACTATGTCTTTCTGACGGCAATTGTCCCTATACTCGACAATTACGAAACTCGAGCCCTGCCCTACGAAAAAAAAAGTCTAAGCTCTACTACAAAAATTTGTGTGTTCGATGTACTTGCACTTTCCCCACGGGGTGGCAAAAGAAAAAAAACAACAAAAATTCAAACACACACACACGCACTACCTAAAATACCTGGTGACTGACTCCCGAAAAGCCGTACCGTAAAATAAGTGCTACGAAGATTTTTACTGTTGCCTTATAATTATAAAGACAAGCTCAAAACATGCAAAAACACTTATCTGCGCAGTCGATCGGGAGCGCTCAAAAAACACGTCCATTCACCATGACAGTCCGAACCAAACCGAACTTGCTTAGATGGCACGTTAAACACGAGCGCTATCTGCCAGTTATCTTCGAAAACGAAGGCATGCGCGCCAGTCACGGAGGTGATAAGGTGTAGAATGGAAAGCGGCAGGCAGGTGCCACCACCGTGCCGTCGTAGCAAAGCGTTGGAAACACCTTCTTGAGCATCGTGTTGCACTGTCAGCGCAGCGCGTTGAACGCTACACTCCTTGGAGCGTTTTGAGTATAAAGGCAGATATACAAAACATGAACATGTTGTTATGGCGCCTCATATATGCGCAGTATTTGCTTTTTTAATTGACAATCGCACAGCTATGAACACTAAACCTTGAGCAATATTGGTGGGTGTTGCGGATGGGGTTGGCCGTTTGGTGCCGTTCGAGGTATCGACAGGGCGGACAAACAGACAGACCAAAATGTTTCTGTTGAAGGTCCCCAAGAAAGACTATCGTTTTTTAAAACAGAGACTCACACAAACACACAGCGCTGAAAGATTGCCGCGCCTGCCACGGCCAGCCATGTCCCGCCGAGTCCAACCCCCAGCGCGCGCAACTCACCGTCCTCTTCTCTTAATTCTCCAGAGCGTCCCGCTGGCGGTGTTCCCATATCAAAAGTCATACACAAACGCCCCTATTCGTAAAGCACGCGTACAATGTGTACAAAGCTGCCTAAGGAGCGACGGAAGCACACCAAACGATCACAAAACAAGCATATCTTTGGCAATTCCCGTGGAGTTAGGTTCCAATCCATTTGTTCACCTGCCTCCTTTGCACACAATTTCGGCTAACCGGAAAGTGCAGTATATATATATATATATATATATATTTATATATATATATATATATATATATATATATATATATATATATATATATTGCCTCAGACCATGTTGGCTTTTGCTGATAAAACTGATAAGTGTACCGCATGAGGTACTGTGGCCAAAAATTTTCGCTCGAAAACTTTTTTAAGACGATATAGCCCCTGCAGAGGATAGTTATAGCGCGAGTACAAAACGGCAACACAGAGACAAGAAGGACACTGTGTTTCTGTGTCGTCGTTTTGTTCTCGCGCTATAACTATCGTCATGCCATACCGACTAGCCCAAGCTTCGACACGCCCCTGCAAAGTTCGCTTGCGTTTGCTAAAGTGTACAAAATATGTTTAGTTTATAAAATGTTTAATTTATGTGTGGAGCTTCGAAACTACACTTCACATACCACCGACATTTCCTTTAGTTCTGGTTTTTAACCATTCTGAAATGTTTGTCTTACCAGCCATCTAGACATCAGCACGCTCTATGTCAGCATCCTGCATCTATGTTGCTATGATGCAGCAGCATTATATCAGGATTTCATCACCTGCAGGTTAGGCTCGACTTGGCCCGCGCTGCTCTGCAGCTGACCCGAAGGTTGCAGGTTCGGTCCCCGCTGCATCGGTCAGATTTCGCGGTAGGTGTAATGGTAGAGACCTATTTACTGTGCGATGTCACACAGCACGTTAAGGAATGTCGGGTGGTCGAAATTTCCGGAGCCCTCCACAACAGGGTCTCTCATAATCATGTGGTGGTTTTAGAAGTTTATTATTATTATTATTATTATTATTATTATTATTATTATAGACTTGCCGAGAAACCTAGCGAGGGCCTGCAAAGATTTGTAGGCGACGAAAGCTATGTTCGGGAGAAATCATGCAAAGACAGTGTTGTCTCGCTCCTCGAGTGGAAGGTGAGAGAAAGAGAGAGAGAAAGGATTTCAGAGAAGACGCTTTTCGTCCTCCGAGTTGACGCCCAGCGAGTCAACACTAACGTCACACCTAATCGAATGTCTCTGCCCGTTCAACAACTGCAACGTTTCACGCTCTTCAGTGTCCCAGTAATGGCAAACGACGATTGCGCAAAGTAATATTCACACGTAAAGTGCAGGCAGGGGAACGAGGATCTTCTGTCGGCCTTGCGTGTGGGGCCTCTCTGTTGACTTTGTTACTCGCATAAAGACGTCATCCGCCCACGCTGACACTCGTAATGGCGTCACGCAGCAACCAATCTCTCGAATGAGACGAGCAACGCTAATGACGGCAAGATCGTCGGTGAACAGAAAGCCTGGTCGTGCTGCTGCCGCAAAGCGTTTATCAATGTTGCGATAGGAGCAGCCGATGACGAAATGCTGTCGACTTTCAAGTGCGTCCATGAGCAGCAACATTTGTGCTGGCGCGCCCACCCGACAATGTGCCTATTTATTATATTCAATTTCTATTTGCGCAAACACGCACTCATAGGCTCTTTTTTGTCGTGTACTAACCTTCCATATGCAGCACAGGTACAAGATCTATAAACTGCATTACGTATATTAGTGGAAAAGCGAGGGTTAACAGTGGAAGTGCCTCAGACTGGCTGGCCGACGTTTCGATAGGAGGACCTATCATTATCGAAGGCGCCGTGCCATCCTTGGCGTATTAGTTTTAAAGGGGTTAATAGTGATGTCATCTCCTGGTGGTGGCGCGTGTTCCTGTTGATAATCTCCGTCTTAAAAGCAATAAAAAACTATAAAGCAGAGGAGTGCTGTCCTCGCTTTCCTTCAAGTAAGGTGGTAGTGATTCAAAATAGTTTTCGTAGAGTGGAGAAAAAGAAAGAAGAAAAAACGCAAAGTTGTAGTGGTGTGCTGCAAATATGGGGGCCGCGTCAGCCACGAACAAACGAAACAGCCCCGCGCTTGCGGGCGGGCACTTCGGCGAAGGGCGGGCGGCGCTTTCGAGATGTTGCCGACGACGACGACGTCGAGCATTCACCGGCTTTGGCCTTCCGCTGTCGGCGGTCCCACTATGCTGTTTTGGCTCGCGTCTCGTCGGTTTTATACCCACGCGCCATCTCCGCTCTCGAACGTGAGCGGCGCGTGCTTGACCCGCACCTCGTCGGTTTAATTGGTCTTCCACTGCCGACGCTTGCGTTCGGCTTCCCTGGCTCGCACCTAGTCCATGTTGCAAGCGCGACGTCACCATTCACGATCGCAATCGGCTCTGCTAACCCTCTCAACGCCAGCGACGGCCGGCTAAGGCCAAATTGCTTCGACGCATGTTTCGGTGGGTGGAGGAGCTTCGCTTTCACGGCGCTCTCTCCATCGCAGATAAACGAGTTGAAAGAGTGTTCACTCGATGTGCGCTCGAACGTTGCGAGTGGTGGAGAGGGTGAAGCGAGAGAAAAGTGGCACGCGGCTAACGTGTGGCAGGCGAGGGAGAGAGTGGCATGACCACGCACCTCGAGAGAAGGCGTGACCTACTTGGCATTGCCCCAACTCCTGCGGTGAGGGGAGCGTGGTGCGGCATGTTGCCAAGGAGTCACGGACGGACAGCGTTACACTGGCTAGTCAACAAGCTGCTTCGCATCTAAATAATGTCCTTTTTGACTTGGAAGATGGGAGCCATCATTTTCCAACTAGAGTATGCAAATTTCTTGAATCTTTTTCGGTTTTTCTGAAGAAGAGTGGTGGCGCCACTGCACTGATTGTTTTGTTTCTGCGATTTCGTACGCTATCGAGCATCGTCACCTGTAACAAGGTGTGAAAACAAATCATCTGTCTTATCGGTAGTAGTCCAATAGCGCCCGTTCATTTGACATCATTTAGTGTTTAAGTTGGGCGGTAAGCATTCTTAGAACCTAGTTTGCACAAACTTTGTGATATCTGGGCACATCAGCTACAATTAAGAAAATTGTAGTGAGGCTAACCAGGGGAACTTTGTCTCGCAGACCACTAACCCCCGAATGCAGAGATGTTACTTGGCTCGCACCTTCGACTTGACTTGAGCAAGTGGGCGTGAAGAAAGCAGCCCACTTCATAACTCCAAAGTCAGCCTTTGCATTTCATAGATGCTGAGGATGTCTTGCTTGGTCCAGTCAAGAACGAGATTAAAAGCAGAAATACGCTACTCGCCTGCTAACGAGGTTAATAATGAAGTTGTTCGCGTAAGGCACGTGTTACAGCAAAAAAAAGACCGTACGTTTTAAATTAACTATAAAAACGAAGTGCCACAAGCATATTTTTGCCATTTTACGGCTAACGAGCGGCACGTTGTGCCTGACGCCACAGCGATGCGCAGTGTTGCTTCTGTAAAGCGTTCGTTGTCTGCTGGTTTTAGGAGCCACCCAAATGCGGCGTGTTTCTCCACGCTTGCTTGTTTGAAGGCGAAACAAGCATCGCGTTGGGTTCTTTCGTTGTTTTTTTTTTCAATCGAACGCTACGGCGTGTATTTGTGCTGACCAGGCTCCCGAGGTAACGCGATTTTCACGGTGTTCGCCTTTATGTTCGCCTGTGGATATGCTTGTAGCGGGATAAGTCGCAGTTATATATGAAAAAAAAAACAAGTTCTGGGAACAAAAGTGATTCGCCTCCTTTTGTTGAGCTTGGTAAGCAAGAGAAAAAGCAGGGGTCAGGACATTGTCCTCAGCAGAATTTTGACTCGCGGGGTGCAGCAATGTCTCATTGCATGATGGTGAAGGGGGAGGCACATGATCAAAAACCCCGTGATAGGGGCTTCTCTTTTTTTGTGTGTGTGGAATTTTACGAAGCGTTGTGCTGCAAAAAGCGATGCCTTTCTGGGCGAGAAACAGCGCCCTAGATGGGACGAAAGAATAGACGAGGCACACAGACACACCGCCGAGTCAATTTTGTACCGATAGAGACGGAAAATGTCGTGTTTCAGAAAAACAGAAATAGTCTTTGCGATTACGGAACACTTCTGCGTCGTCACCACCGGGGCTATTAATACGCACGTGTGTGTAGTCGACACTACCTATAACACCAAAGAACTCAGCCACTTAATAAAAGTCTCGCATAACTATAGAAAGTGCCGCTGGCTGCGGAAAGCGCACCAGCATCGCATAGAGGGGCTTGGCAATGAGTAGCATAACTTTTCCGACTGCACGGCAACTTTTTGACTACAGAATGCGGACGAGATTCCCGGTGACTGTTTGGAATATGCCAGCGTCGTAAAACCTGAGAGCCATCAGCAGCTGTAACACTGGAGCCACAGGCTGCCTTCGGTTGTTCCCACTTTCCCGGAGCGGACATGTAACCAGCAGCTGCCGCATGGCGTTCTTAGTGAATCTGTACCGAGCTTGTAATGGTTGCTCGTCGTACAAGTCTATCCAATTTCCTCGGTCATGTAAAGCGGGTGCAAGAATCTTCGGCAAGCAGTGCGCCTCAGAAAAAGCTACGCTTATGGCGAGGCAAGCAAAACTCAAAAGCGGCCACCCTCCGCGCGACGTTGATTCGAAAGGCTGCCATGTTGAAATAACGCATGAAGTCGTTTTCAAGCTAGCCCCGCAGCTGTCTTGAAACTTGTCCTGACTTCGACCAAGCCAAGTCGCCTTCAAGTCGCCTTCAAGTCGCCCGCAAGTTCGAGAACGATCTATGGCAACCGGCAAGACTGTCTTGAGTCAATAATGAGTCAATTACGAGTTAAGTACGAGTCAAGTAACATTTCTGCATTCGGGGGTAAGTGTTAGTTATCAATGTATTTGCGATGTACACTACACTTGAACACTTTCATTCGTCTGGAAGCTTAGCGTGTCTATCCGCTCTTTGTCGTACTCAATTGTGCAGCCA
>WOVY01008599.1:0-15586 GCA_013436015.1 Rhipicephalus annulatus | reverse complement strand
AACTGTTAAATGCAAGAAACTATTTAGGTTTCAACGTAATCTCTGGTTAACTCAAGGCTTGTTAACTAGTATGCGGAAAAAAAGATAATCCTCTACAGAAAAACAAAAAAAACAGCCATTTATGTGAATTAGAGACTTAGAAAAATTATAGTAAAATGTTGAATAAACTGCTAAACAATCAAAACGACTTCATTATGAAAAAGAATTCTGTAAAGGGAGAAATGACCCAAAGAAAAAATGGGAACTTTTCAATGACTTTTTAAACAAACCCTCAGGTTAGTAATGTAATTTGATAAAATTAGGTATAAACAGCAAATATGTACTGAGTCCTCTGACATAGTCGAGTCTTTTAGTGATTACGTTTATGAAATAAACAATGATAAACCCAATGTATCATCGTACACCCTACCCGCTGTATCCATTCATTCTTTCTATTTTCTGTTACCATTGACGAAGTCTATTCTACAATCCTGAGTCTAAAAAAACTGTAGCGCTGGACTAGACAATGTATGTATTTCATTTAAACTTGCTGCTCCAGACATCTCAGAAGTCTTAAGCAATATAATTAAAGTCGTTTTTAAACATGGTATATTTCAGAGCTCACTGAAAAAAGACAAGTTAATCCAGTACACAAAAAAGGTGACACGACAGATGTCCTAACTACCGCCCTATTTCTATTTTGTCTTCCATAAGCAAACTTGTTAATACGTTTCAGAAATAATTTTCCAATACCTCAATAAATTTAAGCTGCTAAAGCCTTGTCAATTCGGTTTCCGGGCTGGTAGTTCTACGAATTTAGCATTGCTATCATTAACCGATTTCTTGAAAACGTCCATCGACAACGTAATTTCACAGGGACTGTATTTCTTGATTTCATGAAAGCCTTGATACCATTACTCATAATGTTTTTTAGCAAATTGGAGTCTTTGGGTATCCCTGGCCCATCCTTGACCTTCATAAAAAACTACCTTCTTGATCGTAAACAATCAGTCTGCATTGGGGGCGTTAATTGTAATGTTAAAATAATTAATCAGGGGGTCCCACAGGGTTCTATTCTTGGACCCTTACTCTTTTGTATCTATATTAATGATTTGCCTGACTGCCTTGAAGATTCTAAAGTTATTCTTCACGCTGATGATACGACCACTTCCATCTCGCATAGATCATTACCTACTCTGATCAATATGTTGAACAAAGAACTGACTAATGTCGTTGAATTGTGTCGCTTGAAACAACCTAATTTTAAACCCGCTCAAAACTCAGTTCATGGTTTTTAAAACATCACAAAAAACGCTACCTTTCAGTTCAGAAGTGTTCATTGACAATCAATTTCATTCCTGCGTCTAACTTCATGTGTTTTCTAGGCATAAAATTAGACCCTCAATTGAAGTTCACCAATCATATTCTTTACGTCAAACAAAAAACAGCATTTGGTATAAGAGCACTCATCAAATCTCGTCCTTTTTTTTCACTTGAAGCCTTATTGTCTTTATACTTTGCCTTCATACATAGTCCATCACCTATGGTATTACGTCATGGGGAAATACATATAACACTCATATTTCGTCTGTACAGCACATTCAGAATCGGGCCATTCGCATTATTACCAACAGTGTCTGGCTCATTTAAATTTCACCTAATCAAATTGTTATATAAACAACTTAACAAACAGCTTGTGTTTGATTTCATTGATGCTAGTTTACTCACTAACACCAATAGCACTAGATTCGCCCACAGTCACAACTTCCTTTTAGCTAAATGTAACACCAATTATGGCAAAATGACGTCCGCCATCACGGTTATTCAATTGTGGAAAAACCTGCCCTATACACTAAAATCATCATCTTTTCATGCATTCAAACGAGAACTTAAAACTTCATCTTGCATAACTAGGTTGACAACAATGATTACTTAACGATTCTTATGTATCCGGGCATGAAATTGGAAAGTCTTTGCAAATTTAGGTTATTGCTTTATGGCATGATTATGTTTTACCTGTATAACTTATTACTATTGTTCTTGTGTCGCATTCTGACTGCCTTTTTTTGTTTACTTGATGTTATTTTATGTAAGTTTACTGTTTATTTTTCACTTGTGCTGCGTCGTATTTTACGTGCTGTTATAATTAATAATTTTATTGTTATTGTTAACCGAGGGTCCCACTGCAGTCGCTGACTTTGGGACCCTCGTCTGAATTCTACGAATTTTGCATTTTGAATGAATGGATAGACTGAAACTGAAACTGAAATAGTTCCCCAGTTGATACTAGGTGGTCTTCGATTGGTTAACCAATTGGACTGGGTGTAGTCATCCAATTGAAGGTAGCTGGCGTCCAAATGGTTTGCCAGTTGAAGAGAACTAGTGTCCAACTAGACGGCCAGTCTAAGGTACATGGTGTTCAATTGGTTAAGCAATTGAATAGATGTGGTCATTCAATTGAAAATAATAGGTGCTCAACTGGTCAGCCAGTTGAATTAGGCTGGTTGCCAAATCATTAACCGGCTGAGCACAATTGGTCATCCATTTAGAGCAAACTGGTGCTCAACACAAAGAGACTTATTAGACAACAACAGTTTTTCGAAAATGTCTCATGCAAAGAGAGCTTTGTAGTAAAACTCCCAATTTCTGCTAGTGAGGGTATTTGTAGTCAAACTGCCCCCTGTTTTGCTGCAGCGTCTGGAACGAGGTCGCTGGTGCTCAGTTTTTTTTTTCTTGTTCCAAGTTGCATCGGAAATCATGCAGGCAGGCTGTGCTAAAGAAAATTATAAGATATAAAAAATTTGCTACATGGCTGAAGTAAAGAGGTTGATACACTAGCCCGAAATGCTGTAACTGAACGCTCTGGCACTTTTATATCGGCTAGTTAGAGATACTCCACACGTAGATAATTCGTCCTAAGCGGCCACGCGTGCCAACAACGACATTGCAATTCGGAGCGCGTCATTCGAGTGTTCCAGACGAGTGTGGTTACATTTGCATGAAGGATGGAAATGTTATCGATTTAACAAGGCTTATACCGCGTACAGTAGCTCCCACACTTCATGCCTGCTGCGCCCGTGCACCGTGTCCGCTGCAGCCGCGAGCCAACACTAGTTGGGTGTAACGAACAAATTGTGGAAACGGTGCTAATAATACAGCAGTTAAGGTGGTTCAAAAACGAAATACTTGCCTTGATTGTGAAGAGATTGGGCAGATTCAATGGATCATGGCAACATAATTATCGCAAAGACGCTGGATATAAAACACTCCGGTAAAGCTTATGACTTGTGTTCGCGGCATTGGTGTGCTGCTGATGACGATGCTGATGACACTTGCCACTGCACTTGCACTGTGAGCGCATGCACTTTATGAAAGTATAAATTACATGACTATTGCTTTAGTCAAAAACAATACACAATTTTGTAATGAGAAATTAATTTTTAAAGTTTATTTTGACCTTACTTTATTGCTTCGAATGCAGCGTTTTTGGAACGGTTGTTAGTACTAAACCAATGCTTGCTCAGCCGCTTTCATTAAGTGTTTTTTTATGAATAAACTGCGGTGGCTGCTCGCGTGATAAAGATGTCAAGTAGCAAGAAAAGTGCACAGCAGTACTGTAGTAAGTTGTTTTATGATTTTAAACTTGTTACGAAATTTTTACCACTTTCACTTATTGCCGATTTCACAAAACTTGCACATGGCACTCCATAGGTTCAACCAGTTGAAAAGAACTGGGCCTTAGCTGGGCAGCCAGTCGAAATAACTGGTTTCTACAAGGTGAACTACTTGAACACTCACAACATAAACTCTTTGCAACTAGAATGTTTCAATAAAGGGTTTTCTCGAATTGAGAAGTCTTGTACAATTTGGGTGTGCACATTCAATTGGATCAACAAGCATTCTAATTGGGAGGCTGATTAGAATCCACTGTTCCACTGGCTTACCAATTGGGATCTGTGCAAGATATTGGACTGACAAGCATTCCGATTGGGAGACCAATCGGAAACTGGCGGGCCTATTGGAGTGACCAATTGTAACTGCATGGTCCAATTGGTCCTGCACATTGAAGCACCACATCCTAGTTTGCTTTCCAATTCATTCCTTATAAGACCAATTTCTAGGAACTGGTACGACCGACTGGACCAATTCACTTTTTGACTGGGCGAAGCTGTCCAGGAAGGTCATTATCCTCCACATCTGGGGGGAGGGGTGAGAGGAGCTTTGTGGTTGTTGCTGTTGCACTTGTAGCTGCTGTAACTACTTGGCCATAATCTGGACAGAGTTCTCAAGTCGTATAAGCTTGGCCTGTAGCACTTCACAGGCCCGTTTGTGTCGTGAGGTAAGCCGCTCCACCAAGTCATCCATCTTTTGGCATATCAAGCATCGAAACTCCGCCTCTTTGGCTGCGTCGAGATCCGGGAAGGGTGTTTCGCTCCTATACACCCGTCCGCCACAGTTGTCGCACTTACACAAGGCGCATGTTTACACTTGGTGCGTGTTTTGCTGCCTGCTCGCCCTTTAGCCATTGCAGCGTGTTTGAAGCAGTAACGCTACCTAATTAGCGTTCTTTCAAAAGCACTTTTCCCAACACTTCGTTCCCCCTGTCGCAGAAGGCGCAAAATGTCAACAGTCACTGGCGATGGATTAAGTACGGCAATGCCGTGAGGCTAGGCCTAAGCCCGTGGTGTTCGCGGACGTAGAATGTCCCGCTGCCACAACATCACAATCCTCGTCCGTGCTCACCTGGGTTCACGTGCTGGTCAGTGTCGATGACATGAGAGCCCTGGAAGCTAGAGCCGATAGCAGCCGAAGATGTCGGGCGCAAACCACAGAACCATATCCACGTTCCGCCACCTATTTATCCACCAAGCTATGATGACGATTCGAAGAGCGGCTCCTCTATTGCTGGTTTGAACCATGGAGGAAGAAAAAAGCGTTCAAGAAACTCAGCGGCCCCTTGCGTGGAGGAGCAGGCTTCGCTTGACTTGTTGTGGCATCGCTTGGCAGACTCACAGTGGTGGACGAACTGTGCGCCGGAGCACTTTACTTTGGCGGAGGGCAACGAGAGGCCACAAATTTACCAGCAGAACACACGCACTCTCTCTGGAGCAAACGGCAGGGTCTGAATGGAACGCAATGCGTGCGTCTCTCTCCTTGCATGAGAGGGCACGCTGCGCACCATGACGTTACGCTCAGGCGCAACCGACGCAACCAGCGTCCGTTGGCACGCCCAAATTTGACACCGTTTAGAGGCACGGGGCACTTGCGACTTCCGGTTGAATCCGCCGATTTTCATGGAGTATAAAAGTTCGCAGCATATTCATAGAGTGCATAATGAGAAGTGGGGCGAAGCATCATATCCAGTTTCTCTGAACACCACCAGATCAGTTCGCATGAACGCCACCACGTGGCATATCAACCTTAAGGAATTCAAAGTCACGCCATCATGCATGCAGTGACGTGCAATGAATGATATATAAAAGAAATGGTGCACACACCCTGTGGCTGTCGCTTCACCTCAGTGCTTAGATGTGAGTGTGGTGTGTCGGTGTTACCTCGACGGCGATGACTCACAAAGAATGGACAGTTTTAAATGCGAAGAATTTCTTAGCGAACTGCGGTGGCTTTGATCCTATCTATCTATCTATCTATCTATCTATCTATCTATCTATCTATCTATCTATCTATCTATCTATCTATCTATCTATCTATCTATCTATCTATGCGCCTACGACTTGTAGCTCTCCTGCCCGTTTTGATAGTGGTATCAATACCCAACTTGGTATGACATAACATGGCTGTACGAAGAACATACTTGACTAGTCTTAACTTGAAACTCATGACATGTAATGCCTTGAATGTCATGATTTGCGTTTAATGGTCCTGCAGCTCTTGCGGTGGTTTCATTTCCATGGCATGTTGCAAAACTGTATAGTATTGCATGATTGCATGGCGAACACAAGCGACAGACCTTAACACGAAATCATGACATACGGGTGATGTTACAACATGACTACATGCTACGCTCATGATGCCCTCGCGGCCGTTCCGCTCGCTTCGCATATGCCCGATTTGGTAATACAGTAAGTGATAGGATGACGAAGGTATGTAACTGGTGCGCACTTGATAATGATAAGATGCGTGTCATGTAACAATTTGACTACATGCCACGCTCATGATGCGCTGGCGGCCGTTTCACCAGCTTCACCTATAACAAATTTGTTATCACTGGACGTCAATGGATGATAAAGGTATGCTACTGGTTCAAGCAGGATAAACGTGAGATTCGTGTCATGTTACGATGTGACTACATGATACGCTCATGATGCGCTCGCCGCCATTTCACTTGCTTCACATATACCTAACTCGGTATTACGTGCCGCGAACAAATGACACAGGTACATGACACATCCAAACATGATTATCACGACATGTGTGTCATGTAACAGCGTGACTACATGCCATATTGATGATGCGCTCGGGGCCATTTCGCTAGCTTCGTTTGTGCAACATTTGGTATTACGTGACGCCAATGGATGACGAAGGTATGTGACTGGTGCAAACATGCTAGTTATGAGATGCATGTCATGTGAGAGCATCACTACATGCCACAGTCAAGGTGCCAATGCATTTCGCTGTGACGCGGTGAACGTGCTCGCCATCGCTCATTTCGTCGCGTCACGCCGGCGTTGCCACGCGAGGCGCCGGTCCCGCCATATATTCGCAGGCGCGCGCCGCGCTGCGTTGCTTTGACACATGCCCGTTTCAACGCATCCGCCGTCCCTCCATCATGAAAAGAGGGAGACGCCAGTGCTGTCTGGGTAACGCTTCGGCGCAAAATGCAGCGTGCTGCACTTATTACCGGTTGCCGTCGGCCGCGCCGACGAACGCTCGTCGCACCTGGCGTCCGACTAAAAAGTGCCCGCGTTTTTATAACGTAGTTTCGCTGTACCCAGCGTGCGCGCGCGTCAACGCTACGTTGGAGTATATTGGGCCCTTCATGGGGTGCTCGCGGCCGTTTCGCGAACTCCACATACACCAAATTTGGTGTCACGTGACGTCAAAAGGATGCGAAATATTTGGCCAGTGCAAACATGATAATCCTGGCACGCGTGTCATGTAAGAACATGACAAAATAACACGTTCACAGCGTGCTCGTGGGCGTTTCACTAGCTCTACAAATACTAAATTTTGTTATCACGTTACATGAATAGACAACGAAGGTAAACGACACATTCCAACATGATAATCACGACACGAAAGTCATGTAGGGTATCATTTACCTTCACCTCGTAACGTTGTGCTGATTTTCAAGTGACATATCAACATTTCTCATTGCTGCTTCGCATATCATCGATTCCCAATTTACGTGGGATCTGCTAATTTTTTTTCTAGACATACCGTGCCAGACAGCTCGCAGCACTCCCACAAAATGTCTGGCCGTCATGGACGCACCCATGGTGTATCAAAAGAAGCGTATTTTTTCGTTTCTTTGTTTTTAATTTCCGTGCTGTCGAATCGGTGGGTATATTAGAGAAGCTTGCTGCGTTCATTGTTTCTTGTTCACTTAGCGTCAAGCATTATGCTTGGGTATGAACAGGACATTGCGGTTGCAGAATAACATATTTTTATGTGCGCGCAACTAAGGTTATGCTCGCTTTTTTTCTTGCGTTACAGTAAAGTAAAGCTGCATAACTTTGAGATTGCTAGAAATGAGACTATCAAAACGAAGTGTAAAATACGTGTTTTTTTGTTTTCATTTAGTTCTCGTCGAAATGACGCCGCCACTTCCAGCGTGGCGCCGTCAAAGCAGCTGTGGCTCGATTTTACTTACGTCGTTAGGCTTACTAGCGCAGCACACCATGACCTCAGTGTCGCACGGACATTTTTGTTCGCGATCAAGGCCGGTACAGATCGAGTTCGGTTCAGAGGTTAGGCACTCAGCGATTGAAAGCAACCATGAGACACGTCAGGGGAATAATGACATGGAGCGTCAGTGCTACGCCACTAACAAACAGCCCTCAGACTATGTCGTGTTCAAACCTTCGGTCAAGCGCGCCCCTGTCAGCCTGTCGACGTTGTTGGTCCGCGTGCTCCGCACACGGTACTCCTACCAACAAGAGCAAAAAAAAAGAGAAGAGAGAAGAAGCAACAATGACCTCCTCAGTGAAAAGCTTATGACAGAATTGAACACAAAATATTAATGGCTCATTTAAAATTTCATGATACCTCTAAGTATATGGTTAGTTTATGAAGTTTTATTGTTTACTAGAGTGTCATTCTTCAAATATACTTTCCAAGTTACGAGGAGTTCTTGAGGGAGCAGTAGCCTCACTTTTTCATTTTATTATATATTTCTAAGCACTACTCCTAGTCATGATGAAGTATACACTCATGTATATGCAGATGATATAGCTTTTTTGCTTCAGACAGTGATATACAATCGATATATATATATATATATATATATCTCCGCTTACAAACGTATGAGTGAGCAATTCATAATCGGTTGCAGGCTATTCATTTAGGTCGTAATGTTTTCAAAGAGAGCAATTACAGTTTTACCTTTAGAGAACCTAGTCCCTCAGTTATCTAGAATAACTTCTAACCTGCGGAATATATCACAGTTGATCTCAGTAAAATATTGGGGAATATGTTATTAAAATCAACTCCTTTGGCCTACAACCAAGAAGAGGAGTACGGGCACTGGACGTCTTACAAAGGCCGTGCAGCATGTGATCAGGGATACAGACAGAATTACTTGTTATTTTTTTACGAAATCTACATACATGCAGCATTCCAGGACACCAGCGGTTTAGCCTCATATTAGCATTCGTATGTGTTTTATATTCTCGTGCACCGGCTTATAAAATTGTGGAAAGGGAGGCCCGAAATGTATTCTCTGGATTACCGAAATTCGCATCCAATGAGGTCCTATACTTAGAAGCGAGGTTGTCCTCTCTTTTGAGGCAGATTTAGGATACTAACTGTGCATTCATTTATTAAGATTTGTGGAAATTTTATAAAAATAAAAATTGTTTTGTGTATACATCAGCATGAGTTTTTTTAGGTATCTTATTGACTTCGGTTTCATAAAGCATGGTTGGGCCCTCGGAGAAGCACTTGTTGAACCATCAGACGGTAAACTGAGTAAAGTGCCTTTCATCAGCAATGAAAGGCAGAAATTTAAAAACCTTCTTCACAATATATATCTAAATCATGCAAAAAGTTTGCATTACTATCCATTAAACTTTCTTCTGCAGAGGCGTTTATAGCGGACAAATGTAAAAAATTTGATGACTATATATGCCTCAAAATAAAAAAAAAGATTCGGCATCGGTATTTTTTTCTGGGACGTTCAATTCTTCATTCTCACTAAGACCTCCTGATATCGTATCAGTTTTTTCAGCAGAATCAAATTATGAATGCTCCGCCCATCAATCTCCAGTGTTGCCATAGTTACAAACACTTTATCTGTGTGTTCGGCACTCACTAAAAAGCGTTTTTCAATTATCACGTGGCTTTGGGACGTTATTATGATTATGCTTAATTATATCATCAACTTTTTAATTTTCTGTGTCTTATCCACATAACTCTAATCATGTTAATTAGGGTACTGGGCCTCAAAGAGAGAAAATTAACGAAAGTGACAAAATAGCGCATACTCCAAAACAAGGCGCTCTCAGTGATTCGATGTTCTGAGTTATTCTGACAACAGCCCTCATGATTCGTGACAGATTGAGAAGGCGAGTAATTACTTAATCATGTGAAGTCATTTATCACTCACCTATACGAATAGGGACACCTCTTGTCCCGTTGGCGTAGCACTTTCTGTTCAACACGAAAAGTAGTATAGTTGCTTGTATAAAACTACGCTCTCCCCTTTCAAAATTTAACTATAGTATATACGCACAAAGGTGGTCAACCTCTTTCCCCTCTTTTCTGGTGTTGTCACAAGGATGAAACAAGTAAAAATCTTTTCCTATCATGCATCCACTTTAAGTTAACGAGGGGAAACATTTTCGAAACAGTCCCTAATTGAATCGGATTAGATTTCGTCATTTCTCACATTCTCCCTTTGGGAGCCCCTCATCGTCATTGTCACTGAGACCTCCGTTGTACGGTGAAAAATTTTTAATGACTCAGGGATGTGTTGACCTGCACTAAGTTAGCGTCATTAAGTTAGTTTAATTGTTATTAAAATCTTCAATCATACACTTATTATATGAACACTTTTTATATAACTGATTCGTTTCTTTCCCAGTCCCGAGGAGTGGGCGTGAGGCAAACGTATAGGTAACAACAACAACAAAAACAACAACAACAACAACAACAACATCATCAACAACAACAACAACAATAACAATGACAACAACAACAATAACAACAGCAATAACAACAACAACAACAATAACAATAACAGCAATAACAATAAAAATATTAATTATTATTATTATTATTATTATTATTATTATTATTAATATTATTATTATTATTATTATTATCGTCAAAAGGTGGAGCAGCTTCAGGTGAAAAAAAGAGAAAAAACGACAGGCGTGCGCTGTAGGCGCTCACTTACACAAGATTGCGCTGCACAGTTCCAAAACTAAATTATTACCTTAACAAAGCTCGACTCAAGGCGTCACCGCTGTGCATATTTCGCCACGAAAGTGAAAGAATTGAAGATTTCATTTATTCTGTCGTCGTTACTTTTATTAGAGAAAAAGATTTTTAGTATTCCCATTACAAAAGCTAGAATTACAAGTAAATCTACAAGTACTTTTATCACTTGGCGGCCCTTCATTTGGTTACTGCCATAGGGATATATGCTCCACTGTGTTTGATTACATCAATGCAACTAAAATATTACCGTGCTAGTGAACCCTAACCTTTTCACATCTTTAGTTTATAACGCGTAGCGATATTTGTCAGGAACAAGCGAAGGTTTGACCGCTTGAACATTTTTGTTTATTGGCAGTATTATCTCAAAACTAATTTTTCAGATTGGCTTTTTTTGTCATTACAGTTTCATTTCAGTATCTTGCCACCCGGTTCTTGTCTCATTTCCCTCTGTGGATGAGCGCCATCAATCTTAGGTTATCAGCATCAGAATCAGGCGCAGCACAGTCACAGCGAAAGCTAGAAGAGCGGCCTTTCAGAGCCTATTCAAAACACTACTGCCACTAACTACTGCAAGCACACCTGCTTGGTACCAGTAGGGCATTATAATAAACTTTTAGGTAGTAGGCCGGCGATCGCTATGCTATTTTTCGTCATTCTTCTGAGAAGTGTGGTATCCGCGAAGCACTTGCAAGGAATTTTGTGCCAATTGTTCATGCAGTGGTTGACCACGATGTGGAACTATGGCTGAAGTGGGTATGCGCCACAGTTAATAGTTAATAAGAACAAGCTTTTGTGATGGTTTGAAGCATTGAACTTGTTACGCTATTCGCATTGTGCGACGACTGGTGTTTCTTTCGCTGTTGTAAAACGCTTTATAAGTCGTAATAATGCGATTACTTTCCCAACATCAAGCCTGCCTAAGGCCGGTTTTCCAACAAGTCACAAGCACCAGTGTAGCTGAGTGGTGCAATACTGGGCTAGCACCCAGGGAGCCCGGGTTCGAGCTCCACTGTGCCATTGGTGCTAGTTCATGCCTGCCAAAGGCAAGTCTGACAAGAAGTTAGAAGCACCAGCGTAACTCATAGGTATAATATTGGGCTAGCACCCAGCGGACCCGGGTTCAAGCCACACTGTGTCATTGGTGCTAGATTTTTTTCTATTTTCTCGCGATGTGGCTATAGACACCAGCAGAGGCGGACAAAACAACAATTGCGCTTGACCCAAAAAGTAATCTCATAATAGCTTTCGCTAGCATAGACAAAAGCAATGAGAACAAACGAACCATACCAAAAAGAAAAGTGGCTCCATCCCGTACACTTCGATGTACCTTCAAAAGAGGAAACCGAAAAATGAGGAAGCACTGCTTGGCGCAGGCTGCCCCAAAAAGTTTGGCCACTTTCACGATTGTTATAAATTGTACTGGATGAGATTACATGCCGGACACGAGTAGCAAATCTTGTTCTCGAACTTTCGTGAGCACCAGGGAAAGTTTGATCACTGATGTATAGAGGATTTAGAGAAACCATCCATGAGTTTTGTTACCGGTTCAGTCAAGACGCGCATGTGCTGTATACGCTTCATTAGCCGATGAATAGACACGTTACCACCACCATGAATACCTTAGAATTATTTAGGCCAACATTATTGCAAGTGAGATTCACTTCAGAATATAAGCATGAACTGAAAGAGTATCTTTTAATTCACAATTTTAAAGCGGCTTCTAAGAGCCTAAATGAAAATGCTGGTAAATTGTCCAGCGTGCTTGCATATAATGGCAACACTTCCTAGAATTCGACAGTAGTATACAGTGCAGGCAATGATCTATGCTGCCACAGATTATCTCTGTGTGGACAATCATTTTGTCACAAAAGTGTTATTTTTTGTTGTAGTTGTTTGTCTTATTTTGTTCGCAGAGCGCAATCCTTTGCTTTGCATGCTTTTCACGGCACCAATGAATCTAATAAGTGCTATGTCTCGCAGTATCTCATTGGACAGAGGCGCGGTTTCCTAACTCACGGGTTAAAGTTGTATGTGTTATTGCGATTCGCATTGCAGTGTTGTGTCCACCATGCGCCTATAGCTTTTTTTTATCCACATAGAGTCTAATAGGAGTGCACTGCTCCCTATAGTTAACATATTCCAACCTAAATAGGGTGTTTTATCTAAAATCACCAATTGATTAAAAAAAAGTGTACATGAGCACTACACGTCTCCAATTAGTTAAGTATGCTTCTGTGTCATATAGAGCATGTCACAATACCTTTTTTCAGTCTGTAAAGCTTTGAAATTCAAAATATTGCTTAACTAGCATTGTGATAGTGACTCTAGAAAAATCTATCTCCGAAATTTGTAGCGCTTGAACAAGAATAATAAAATTTTCCATCTGCGGTAAGACAACTCCACCGCCTAATTTTCGTTAGCTTCGTTTTATAGTTCGTGAAATTGAAATATTATCACATCACTGCCGTCTAAGGCGCTGCGTTTTTTGTGTCCTCCAATGTAGGTTCAAGGAATTATCCAATACTGTTCACGAAGGAAGGCCGCTTGATTAGCCTATCGGTGCCCCGCCACGGTGGTCTAGTGGCTAAGGTACTCGGCGGCTGACCCGCAGGTCGTGGGGTTCGAATCGCGGCTGCGGCGGCTGCCTTTCCGATGGAGGTGGAAATGTTGTAGGCCCATGTGCTCAGATTTGGGTGCTCGTTAAAGAACCCCAGATGGTCGATATTTCCGGAGCCCTTCACTACGGTGTGTCTCATAATCATAAGGTGGTTTTGGGACGTTAAACTCCCCAATCAATCAGGCTATCGGTGACTAAGATGAAGGTTAAGCCATGGCATAATGATACCGATATAAACTAAAAAGAAAAAAATCAACAAAAAAGGGGCCACCCTGTTCAATTGTGATACTGGACTGCTGGCTAAATTCGACGCAGCTCTGGCATTTATTTTCGCTTTCCAGTGATTAGGGAGCAGCGGAACATTGGTTGCAAACTTGAGGCAAATAAGCAATGCGTGGTTGGTGTGTTTTTTAGCTGATGAACTATTATTGTGTTTGGCTCACGAGCACTGTGTGGAGGGCAGTCTAGTGAGCATCGAACACTTGGGTCTTTGAATCTATAGGCAGAACATTTTTGCAAAAAGCGCTTGTTAGCGTTGAATTTTCTTTTTCGTTGTTTTTATTTCCCCCGGTTGTATAGTGCTGCATTACATGATTACCTGTTTTCAAGTAAGCCAGAAGTAAAGACGACACGTATGTGGTCATGCATAAACTTACCCTCTCGTACATGGATTACTCTTTGAACGGCGTTAAGTGGCATTATGGCAAGGAAACTAGTGTGTCATCGGCCAATACTGCCGAATAAAGTATGCTGATCAGGAGATCGCCGCATTGGAGCAATGTTTATTGAGCTCGGCTTCAGACCTAGAAGTCGCGGGTTTGATCTCGGCGCGGAGCGGTCGCCTTTCGACGAACGCGAAAAGGTAGTGGATCGTGAATTGTGCAATGTCAGTGCATGTTAAAGAACACCGGATGGTCGAAACTTCCGGAGCCCTTCACTAAGGCGTCTTTCATAATCATCCCATATGGTTTTAACGTAAAACTCCATATAATATTATCCTGATCAAGAAAGCAGAGTAGACTAAAGAAAGAGCGTGTTCAACGAGTGTTGTTACGCCTCACAAAAATAGTCCTTAAATCTTGAATGCCTCTCGATTGTCTTATCGACGCGCATCCACCACATTCACCCAAGAATGGCAAGCATGTTATCAGCCCGAGACACTTTTTTGTTTGTTTGTTAGGGTAAGTGGCAAGCGCTGAGAATTCATGGAACGAAACGCAGCCAGTAGCGAAGAAGCTGATGAAAGATAACTCTATCGTTACTATAGAAACTACGTGCAGCCCCACTTTGTCGCGTTTCTGTGTCTAGTTGCCTGCCGTTTCGCCGTCTGTTCCGCGCACATAGGCCCGCGCCTCCATCGAAGCTGACTTTCACCAGTCAGCGAAGCAAAGGGGAAGGGTATTTGTACACATATAGCAATGCTCATGTGTTTTATTTGTATATGTGCACGAAACCTAAAACCTACACGAAACCTAATATTTTGAAACGAATTCAAACACCCCCTCCTCTACCTACGCCGATGTTGGCTAGTGAAGAGTACTTCACAGCAACGCGCCATCTCTGACGCTTCAAAGCGGCAAATATACGTGTATGTACACCGTTACTGTCACCGCTTTCTAACAGTAGAATGCGTCGTAGGATGTTCGTTTGTCAATAATGTTATCATGTGTTTTCTGTAGTACGTTCACATATGCAATTGCCTTTTTTGGTATACTCGCTGAGTACAGGAAAAGTGGAAGCGAAGTGAGCGTGTTTGCCAAGGCAGCCGGTATCGCAGTTAACCTAAACACCCGCCGCTTCACAACTATTATTCTAACGAATTGCCTGTAACTAGGCTCTACTTTGTAGAAATGCTGCTTTTATAACTGCAGGTAATCTTTTCAATTCTGTCATGGGCGTGGATACAGGGAAAATAAATGTATTAGTGTAAGTTCCTCCAGAGTCAGATCGCAAGGGCAAGGAATTTTGTCAATGTATCACTGGCACCCGCTTTTCATTCCGCTTCTGCTGTGGTGTGATTGGATATTTTCACACTGTTGGGACACCATATCCATTACACAACGGAGATGCGCGGCATAAACATTATGAATATAAAACGTGACTTTTAAAACGGTCCGCCATGAAGCTGAAATACCGAGGATAACAACCGTCTTCGTCCTCGATGTGTGCTATGTTACAATTAGGGCTCTTTGCCTTTAGAACAAATAAAACAAAAATATAATAGTAAACACACGCCTGCAAAATGTTGCAGGCGTGTGTTTACGCCTGCAACATTTTAAAGAGCAACAGTGTTAAAGAGCTCGTTTTGCCGAAATTCCGTCAGTTGTATCGATTTTGGCGTCATTGGTGGTGAGTGAAAAAATATTA
>WOVY01008598.1:0-18984 GCA_013436015.1 Rhipicephalus annulatus | reverse complement strand
TGCACACTCACCACCGTCAGAACGTTTCTCCAAATCTATCAGCGCAAAGAAAAAAAGCGAAACATGGCTCTAGAGAGGGTTCGAACCTCCAACCTATTGGTTAACAGCAGATCGCGCTTGCCAATTGTGCCACGGGGACAGTCGTGCTCCACTCTCACCACAGTCACAATAATTCTCCAAAGCTATCAGCGCAAAGAAAAAAAGTGACACACCGACCCGGGGTGGGCTCGAACCTCAACCTTTCCGTTAACAGCCGAACGCTCTAGCCAATTGCGCCACGGAGAAACTGTTGCTCCACTCTCACCACCGTTAGAACATTTCTCCAAAGCTATCAGCGCAAAGAAAAGAGCGACACACTGCTCCCAGGAGGGCTCGAACTTCCAACATTTTGGTTAACAGCAGAACGCACTAGCCAATTGCGCTACGGAGACAGTCAAAGCCTCTCTCACCACGGTCAGAACATCTCTCCAAAGCTATCAGCGCAATGGAAAAATAGCGACACACCGCTCCCGAGAGGGCTCGAACCTCCAACCTTTCGCCTAACAGTCGAACGCGCTAGCATATTGCGCCACGGAGACAGTCGTGCTCCACTCTCACTACGGTCAGAGCATTTCTCCAAAGGTATCAGCGCAAAGAAAAAAAAGTGACAAACCGCTCCCGGGAGGGATCGAACCTCCAACCTTTTGGTTAACAGCCAAACATGCTAGCCAAATGCGCCTTGGAGATAGTCGTGCTCCACTCTCACCAACGTGAGAACATTTATTCATAGCTGTCAGCGCAAAGAAAAAAGCGACACACCTCTCCCGGGAGGGCTCGAAACTCTAACCTTTCGGTTAACAGCCCAACGCGCTTGCCAACTGCGCCACGGAGACAGTCATGCTCCACTCTCACCACTGTCTGAACATTTCTTCAAACTATCAGCGCAAAGAAAAAAAAAGCGAAACTCTGCTCCCGATATGACTCGATTCTCGACCCTATCGGTTAACTGCCGATTGCGCTAGCCAATTGTGCCACGGAGAGAGTCGTGCTCCACTCTCACCACCGTCAGAACATTTCTCCAAAGCTATCAGCGCAAAGAAAAAGGCGACACACCAATCCCAGGAGGGCTCGAACCTCCTACCTTTCGGTTAACAGCGGAACACGCTAACCAATTGCGCCATGGAGACAGTCGCACTGCACTCTCAACACCATCAGAAGATTTGTCAAAAGCTATCAGCGAAAAAAAAGAAGTGACACATGGCCCCTGGGTGGGCTCGAACCTCCATCCTTTCGGTTAACAGACGAGTGCGCTAGCCAATTGCGCCACGGAGACAGTCGTATTGCACTCTCACCACCATCAGAACATTTCTGCCAAAGCTATCAGCGCAAAAAAAGCGACACACCGCTCCCGGGAGGGCTCGAACCTCCAACCTTTCGGTTACCAGCCAAACGTGCTAGCCAAATGCGCCAGGGAAACAGTCTTGCTCCACTCTCATCACGGTCAGAACATTTCTCCAAAGCTATCAGCACAAGGAAAAAAAAGCGATACACTGCTCCCAGGAGGGCTCGAACCTCCAACCTTTCGGTTAACTGCTTAACGCGCTAGTCAATCGCGCTACGGAGACAGTCATTCTCGCTCTCACCAGTCAGAACATTTCTCCAAAGCCATCAGCGTAAAGAAAAAAAATGAGACACACCGCTCCCAGGAAGGCTCCAACCTCCAATCTTTCGCTTAACAGTAGAACGCGCTAGCATATTGCGCCACGGAGACAGTCGTGCTCTACTCTCACTACGGTCAGAGCATTTCTCCAAAGGTATCAGAACAAAGAAAAAAAGTGACACATCGCTCCCGGAAGGCTCGAACCTCCAACCTTTTGTTTAACAGCCAAACATGCTAGCCAAATGCGCCTTGGAGATAGTCGTGCTCCACTCTCACCACCGTGAGAACATTTCTCTATAGCTGTCAGCGCAAAGAAAAAAGCGACACACCTCTCCCGAGAGGGCTCGAACCTCTAACCGTTCGGTTAACAGCCCAACGCGCTAGCCTACTGCGCCACGGAGACAGTCATGCTCCACACTCACTACCGTAAGAACATTTCTCCAAAGCTATCAGCGCGAAGAAAAAAAGCGAAACATGGCTCCAGAGAGGGTTCGAACCTCCAACATTTTGGTTAACAGCCAATCCGCACTAGCCAATTGCGCCACTGAGACAGTCGCGCTACACTCTCACCCCCGTCAGAACATCTCTCCAAAGCTATCAGCGCGAAAGAAAAAATAGCGACACACCGCTCCCCGGAGGGTTTGAGCCTCCAACCTTTCAGTTAACCGCCGACGCGCCAGCCAAGTGCGCCATGGAGACAGTCGTGTTCCACTCTCACCACCGTCAGAACATTTCTCGAATGCTATCAGCGCGAAGAAAAAAAAAGCCACACCGCTCTCGGGAGGGCTCGAACCTCCAACCTTTTGGTTAACAGCCGAACACGCTTGCCAAATGCACCTTGGAGATAGTCGTGCTCCACTCTCACCATCGTGAGAACATTTCTATAAAGCAATCAGCGCGAAGAAAAAAAAACGACACACCGCTCCCATGAGGGCTCGAACCTCCAACCTTTCGGTTAACAGCCAAACGCGCTAGCCCATTGCGCCACGGAGACAGTCGCGCTACACTTTCACAATGGTCGGAGCATTTCTCCAAAGGTATCAGCGCAAAGAAAAAATTGACACACCGCTCCTGCGAGGGTTCGAACCTCCAATCTTTTGGTTAACAGCCAATTGCGCTAGCCAAATGCACCACGAAGACAGTCGTGCTCCACTCTCACCACCGTCGGAACATTTCTAAATAGCTGTCACCGCAAAGAAAAAAGCGACACAGCTCTCCCGGGAGGGCTCGAACCTACAACCTTTCGACAAGAGTGGTGATCTGGGCTTGTTGGTGAAACCTTTCCAACCCTTCGGTTACCAGCCGAACGCGCTAGCCAATTGCGTCACGGAGACAGTCGTGCTCCACTCTCACCACCGTCAGAACGTTTCTCCAAGCGCTATCAGCGCAAAGAAAAAAAGCGACACACTGCTCTCTGGGAGGGCTCGAACCTCCAACCTTTAAGTTAACAGCCGATCACACTAGCCAATTGCTGCCACGGAGACAGTCGTGCTCCACTCTCACCACGTTAAGAACATTTCTCCAAAGCTATCAGCGCAAAGAAAAAAAAGTGACCCACCGCTGCCGGGAGGGCTCGAACCTCCAACCTTTCGGTTAAAAGCCGAACGTGCTAGCCAATCGCGCAACGGAGACAGTCGTGCTCCACTTTCACCACCGTGAGAACATTTCTCCAAAGCCATGAGCGTAAAGAAAAAAAGCGACACACCGCAACCAGAAGGGCTCGAACCTCCAACCTTTCGGTTAACAGCCGAACGCGCTAGCCTATTGCGTCGCGGAAACAGTCGTGCTCCACTCTCGTTACGGTCAGAGCATTTGTCCAAATGTATCAGCACAAAGAAAAAAAGTGACACACCACTCCCGGGAGGGCTTGAACCTCCAACCTTTCGGTAAACAGCCAATCGCGCTAGCCAAATGCACCACGGAGACAGAAGTGCTCCGCACTCACCACCTGTCGGAACATTGCGCCACGGAGGCAGTCGCGCTACACTCTCACCACTGTCAAAACATTTCTCCAAGCCATCAGCGCAAAGAAAAAAATTGCCCGCAGCTTCCCTCGGGGGAACACTGAGGAGGATGCGGAAGCATGTAATTGGTTAACGGGTGTTAAATTGCGACTTACTTGGGTCAGATGGCTAAATTGGTTAACGTGGTTGTGAAATGGGGTGTTAAATGAGTGAACACGTACGGCACGTATGCGAAAGGGCGGTGTTTTATTTATTGCGACAAACTTTGAGGACGATGGCTTTGTGGTCGGTAAAGTAAAGAGTGAGTGGATCGGGTTGCATCGGTCGTAGGTCGAAATTTGCAAAGACGTGGTCGATGCAGGTTCCGCGAATGGTGGTCGGCTGGTGGTGTTTGCAGTCGTCGTGCGTTGCGCGTTTCAGCGAGTGTCGCGACGCCATGTATTCGACTATCCAATCGTCCTTGATGACGTCGACGTTGAAGTCGCCAACTAGCATGAACGGTCGATGTTGCGGTTGTTGTTTTCTGTAATCTTGCACGGCCTCGTCGACGTACTTTTCTACGGCGGCATGAGAGAGGTTTGGCGCGAGGTACATCGTCGTGACGTCGACGCCACAGACGGTAGCAACGCAGTGCTCGCCGTTGGCGCGTTGTTGAACGCCGGGCTGTAGTCGGAGGTCAATGAAGGAGTCGTCGTCGTTGTCGACGTCACACTTGACGTAAATTCCCACACCGCCCGCAGGTCGTTAGGATCCCGTGCGTGCGCGCGACTGAAGCGTATCCCGCAACGTCGACGTCATTGGCGTTCCACGTCTTGGTGAAGCAAAGCCCGTCCACTCTGCGTAGTACACAGATGGTGGGCGACGGCGCGACGGCGCATGCGCGCGCGTCAGCTGTCGAATGTTCGAGAAGCGGTGCGGACGGCGCGGACGGCGCACTACAAGGCGCGAGTATAAGATGCTTCCGCATCTAAAAAGCAACACACCTCTCCCGGGAAGGCTCGAACATCTAATCTTTCGGGTAACAGCCCACCGCGCTAGCCAACTACGCCACGAAGACAGTCGTGCTCCACTATCACCACCGTCAGAACATTTCTCCAAACCTTTCAGCGCAAAAAAAGCGACACACCGCTCCCGAGAGGGCTTGAACCTCCAACCTTTCGGTTAACAGCTGATACGCGCTAGCCAATAGCGCCACGGAGACAGTCGTGCTGCACTCTCAACACGTTCAGAACATTCCTCTAAAGCTATCAGTACAAAGAAAAAAAAGCGACACACCGCTCCCGGGAGGGCTCGAATTTCCAACTGTTCGGTTACCAGCCAAAGGCGCTAGCCAAGTTCGCCACGGAAAAAGCCGTGCTCCACTTTTACCACCGTCAGAACATTTCTCCAAAGCTATCAGCGCAAAGAAAAAAAGCGACACGCCGATCCTTGGAGGGCTCGAACCTCCAACCTTCTGGTTAACAGCCGAACGCGCTAGGTGAATTGCGCCACGGAGACAGTCGTGCTTCACTCTCACTACCGTCGGAACATTTCTCCAAAGCTATCAGCTCAAAGAAAAAAAGCGACACACCGCTAAACGGGAGGGCTCGAACCTCCAACCTTCTGGTTAACAGCCGAACGCGCTAGTGAATTGCGCCACGGAGACAGTCAAGTAGCACTCTGTCCATCGTCAGAACATTTCTCCAAAGCTATCAGCGCAAAGAAAAAAAGCGACATACCACCCCCGTTTGGACTCAAACCTCCAACCTTTCGGTTAACAGCCGAACGCGCTGGCCAATTGCGCCAAAGAGAGAGCCGTGTTTCATTCTCACCACCGTCAGAACATTTCTTCAAAGCTATCAGCGCAAAAATAGTGACACACCGTTCCCGGGAGGGCTCGAACATCCAACCTTTCGGTTAACAGCCGAACGCGCTAGCCTATTGCGCCACGAAGCAGTCGTGCTGCACTCTCACAACCGTCAGAACATTTCTCCAAAGCTATCAGCTCAAAGAAAAAAAGCGACACAGTGCTTCCAGGAGGGCTCAAACCTGCAACCTTTCGGTTAACAGCCGAACGCGCAATCTAAGTGCGCCACGGAGACAGCCGTGCTCCACTTTTCCCACCGTCAGAACATTTCTCCAAAGCTATCAGCGCAAAGAAAAAGAAAGCGACACACCGCTCCCGGGAGGGCTCGAACCTCCAACATTTTGGTTAACAGCCAAACGCGCTAGCGAATTGCGCCACGGAGACAGTCAAGTAGCACTGTCACCATCGTCAGAACTTTTCTCCAAAGCTATCAGCGCAAAGAAAAAAAAAGCGACACACCACCTCCGGTTGGACTCAAACCACCAACCTTTCGGTTAACAGCCGAACGCGCTAGCCAATCGCGTTAAAGAGGCAGCCGTGTTTGATTCTCACCACCGTCAGAACATTTCTCCAAAGCTATCAGCACAAAAAAGTTACACACTGCTCCAGGGAGGCCTCAAACCTTCAACCTTTCGGTTAACAGCCAAACGCGCAGGCCAAGTGCGCCACGGAGACAGCCGTGCCCCACTCTCACCACCGTCAGTACATTTCTTCAAAGCTATAAGCTCAAAAAAAGCGACAACCCGCTCCCGGCAGAGGTCGAACCTCCAACCTTTCGGTTACCAGTCGAAGGCGCTAGCCAAGGGCGCCACGGAGACAGCCGTGCTCCACTTTCCCCACTACCAGAACATTTCTCCAAAGCTATCAGCGCAAACAAAAAAAGCGACACACCGCTCCCGGGAGGGCTCGAACATCCAACCTTCTGGTTAACAGCCGAACGCGCTAGCGAATTGCGCCACGGAGACAGTCAAGTAGCACTCTCACCATCGTCAGAACATTCCTCCAAAGCTATCAGCGCAAAGAAAAAAAAGCGACACACCACCGCCGGTTGGACTCAAACCTTCAACCTTTGATTAACAGCCGAACGCGCTAGCCAATTGCGCTAAAGAGACAGCCAACCGCCGACGCGCTACCCAAGTGCGCCACGGAGACAGTCGTGTTCCACTCTCACCACCGTCAGAACATTTTCCCAAAGGTATCAGCGCAAAGAAAAAATTGCCCGCAGCTTCCCTCGGGGGGAACACTGAGGAGGATGCGGAGCATATAATTGGTTAACGGGGTGTTAAAGTGCGACTTACTTGGGTCGATGGCTAAATTGGTTAACGTGGTTGTGAAATGGGGTGTTAAATTGCGACTAACCTGGGTCGATGGATAAATTGGTTAACGTGGTTGTAGGAGGGGGTGTTAAATGAGTGAACACGTACACACGTATGCGAAAGGATGGCGCTGGTCGAAGGGACGTCGATCATTGTGTTTGTGGATTCGTTGGAATTCATTTCACCGCGACCTTGGACGTCGACGCGCCGTACAAACCAACCGACGAGCGGCAACTGAGCGAGCGAGCGCCAACCTTGAGTATATATACAGCGCGACGGCGCATGCACTGTCAGCTGTTGAATGTTCCTGAAGGAGAAGCGCGCGCGCGGCACAGATGGCGACGGCGCGACGGCGCATGCGCTGTCAGCTGTCGAATGTTCTCGAAGGAGAAGCGCGCGCGGCACAGATGGTGGGCGACGGCGCGACGGCGCATGCGCGCGCGTCAGCTGTCGAATGTTCGAGAAGCGGTGTGGACGGCGCGGATGGCGCACTACAAGGCGCGAGTATAAGATGCTTCCGCATCTAAAAAAGCGACACACCGCTCCTGGGAGAGCTCGAACCTCCATCCTTTTGGTTAACAGCCGATCCCGCTAGTCAATCGCGCCACGGAGACAGTCGTGCTCCACTTTCACCACCGTGAGAACATTTCTCCAAAGCCATGAGCGTAAACAAAAAAGCGACACACCGCAACCAGAAGGGCTCGAACCTCCAACCTTTCGGTTAACAGCCGAACGCGCTAGCCTATTGCGCCGCTGAAACAGTCGTGCTCCACTCTCGTTACGGTCAGAGCATTCCTCCAAATTTATCAGCACAAAGAAAAAAAGTGACACACCACTCCCGGGAGGGCTTGAACCTCCAAACTTTCGGTAAACATCCAATCGCGCTAGCCAAATGCACCACGGAGACAGAAGCGCTCCGCACTCACCACCGACGGAACATTGCGCCACGGAGGCAGTCGCGCTACACTCTCACCACCGTCAAAACATTTCTCCAAAGCCATCAGCGCAAAGAAAAAAGCAACACACCTCTCCCGGGAGGGCTCGAACATCTATTCTTTCGGGTAACAGCCCACCACGCTAGCCAACTACGCCACGGAGACAGTCGTGCTCCACTATCACCACCGTCAGAACATTTCTCCAAACCTTTCAGCGCGAAAAAAAGCGACACACCACTCCCGAGAGGGCTTGAACCTCCAACATTTCGGTTAACAGCTGAACGCGCTAGCCAATAGCGCCACGGAGACAGTCGTGCTGCACTCTCAACACGTTCAGAACATTCCTCTAAAGCTATCAGTACAAAGAAAAAAAAAGCGACACACCGCCCTGGGGAGGGATCGAACCTCCAACAATTCGTTTAACAGCCAATCGCGCTAGCCAATCGCGCCACGGAGAAAGTCGCGCTACACTCTCACCATCGTCAGAACATCTCTCCAAAGCTATCAGTACAAACAAAAGTGACACACCGCTCCCGGGAGGGCTCAAACCTCCAATCTTTCGGTTAACAGCCGATCGCGTTACCAATTGCGCACAGAGACAGTCTTCCCCCAATCTCACCACAGTCAGAACATTTTTCCAAAGCTTTCAGCACAAAGAAAAAAAAGCGACACACCGCTCTCGGGTGGGCTCGAACCTCCAACCTTTCGGTTAACAGCCATTTGCACTAGCCGAATGCGCCATGGAGACAGTCGTTCTCCACTCTCACCACAGTCAAAACATTTCTCCATAGCTGTCACCGCAAAGCAAAAAGCGACACAGCTCTCCCAGGAGGGCTCCCACCTACAACCTTTCGACAAGAGTGGCAATGTGGGCTTGTTGGTGAAACCTTTCCAACCCTTCGGTTAACAGCCGAACACGCTAGCCAATGGCGCCACGGAGACAGTCGTGCTCTACTCTCACCACCGTCAGAATGTTTCTCCAAAGCTATCAGCGCAAAGAAAAAAGCGACCCACCTCTCCTGGGAGGGCTCGAACATCTAATATTTCCGTTAACAGCCCACCGCACTAGACAAATGCGCCACGGAGACAGTCATGCTCCACTCTCGCCACGGTCAGAACATTTCTCCAAAGCTATCAGCGCAAAGAAAAAAGCGACGCACAGCTTCCGGGAGGGCTCGAACCTCCAACCTTTCGGTTAACAGCTGAACACGCTAGCCATTTGCGCCATGGAGAAACTCGTGCTCCACTCTCACCACCTTCAGAACATTTCTCCAAAGCTATCAGCTCAAAGAAAAAAAGCGACAACCCGTTCCCGGGAGGGCTCGAATTTCCAACTGTTCGGTTACCAGCCGAAGGCGCTAGCCAAGTTCGCCACGGAAAAAGCCGTGCTCCACTTTCACCACCGTCAGAACATTTCTCCAAAGCTATCAGCGCAAGAAAAAAAGCGACACGCCGATCCTGGGAGGGCTCGAACCTCCAACCTTCTGGTTAACAGCCAAACGCGCTAGCGAATTGCACCACGGAGACAGTCAAGTAGCACTCTCACCATCGTCAGAACATTTCTCCAAAGCTATCAGCGCAAAGAAAAAAAGCGACATACCACCCCCGTTTGGACTCAAACCTCCAACCTTTCGGTTAACAGCCGAACGCGCTGGCCAATTGCGCCAAAGAGAGAGCCGTGTTCCATTCTCACCACCGTCAGAACATTTCTTCAAAGCTATCAGCGCAAAAATAGTGACACACCGTTCCCGGGAGGGCTCGAACATCCAACCTTTCGGTTAACAGCCGAACGCGCTAGCCTATTGCGCCACGAAGCAGTCGTACTGCACTCTCACCACCGTCAGAACATTTCTCCAAAGCTATCAGCTCAAAGAAAAAAAGCAACACAGTGCTTCCAGGAGGGCTCAATCCTGCAACCTTTCGGTTAACAGCCGAACGCGCAATCTAAGTGCGCCACGGAGACAGCCGTGCTCCACTTTTCCCACCGTCAGAACATTTCTCCAAAGCTATCAGCGCAAAGAAAAAGAAAGCGACACACCGCTCCCGGGAGGGCTCGAACCTCCAACATTTTGGTTAACAGCCAAACGCGCTAGCGAATTGCGCCACGGAGACAGTCAAGTAGCACTGTCACCATCGTCAGAACTTTTCTCCAAAGCTATCAGCGCAAAGAAAAAAAAAGCGACACACCACCTCCGGTTGGACACAAACCACCAACCTTTCGGTTAACAGCCGAACGCGCTAGCCAATCGCGTTAAAGAGGCAGCCGTGTTTCATTCTCACCACCGTCAGAACATTTCTCCAAAGCTATCAGCCCAAAAAGTGACACACTGCTCCAGGGAGGGCTCAAAACTTCAACCTTTCGGTTAACAGCCAAACGCGCAGGCCAAGTGCGCCACGGAGACAGCCGTGCCCCACTCTCACTACCGTCAGTACATTTCTTCAAAGCTATAAGCTCAAAAAAAAGCGACAACCCGCTCCCGGCAGAGGTCGAACCTCCAACCTTTCGGTTACCAGCAGAAGGCGCTAGCCAAGGGCGCCACGGAGACAGCCGTGCTCCACTTTCCCCACTACCAGATCATTTCTCCAAAGCTATCAGCGCAAACAAAAAAAGCGACACACCGCTCCCGGGAGGGCTCGAACATCCAACCTTCTGGTTAACAGCCGAACGCGCTAGCGAATTGCGCCACGGAGACAGTCAAGTAGCACTCTCACCATCGTCAGAACATTCCTCCAATGCTATCAGCGCATAGAAAAAAAACCACACACCACCGCCGTTTGGACTCAAACCTTCAACCTTTGGTTAACAGCCGAACGCGCTAGCCAATTGCGCTAAAGAGACAGCCAACCGCCGACGCGCTAGCCAAGTGCGCCACGGAGACAGTCGTGTTCCACTCTCACCACCGTCAGAACATTTCTCCAAAGCTATCAGCGAAAAGCAAAAAAGCGACACACCGCTCCCGGGAGGGCTCAAACCTCCAACCTTTCGGTTAACAGCCTATCGCGTTAACAATTGCGCACAGAGACAGTCTTCCTCCACCCTCACCACGGTCATACCATTTCTCCAAAGCTACCAGCACAAAGAAAAAAAAGAGACACACCGCTCCCGGGAGAGCTCAAACCACCAACCTTTCGGTTAACAGCAGAACGCACTAGCCAATTGCGCTACGGAGACAGTCAAACCCACTCTCACCACGCTCAGAACATCTCTTTAGAGCTATCAGCGCAATGAAAAAATAGCGACACACCGCTCCCGGGAGGGCTCGAACCTCCAACTTTTCAGTTACCGCCGACGCGGTAGCCAAGTGCGCCTTGGAGATAGTCGTGCTCCACTCTCACTACCGTCAGAACATTTCTCCAAAGCTATCAGCCCAAATAAAAAAGCGACACACTGCTCCCGGGAGGGCTCGAACCTCCAACATTTTGGTTAACAGCCGAACACGCTAGCCAAATGCGCCTTGGAGATAGTCGTGCTCCACTCTCACCACCATTAGAACATTTCTTCATAGCTGTCAGCGCAAATAAAAAAGCGACACACCTCTCCCGGGAGGGCTCGAAACTCTAACCTTTCGGTTAACAGCCCAACGCGCTAGCCAACTGCGCCAAGGAGACAGTCATTCTCCACTCTCACCACTGTCAGAACATTTCTCCAAACTATCACCGGAAAAAAAAGCGACACACCGACCCGGGGAGGGCTCGAACCTACAAACTTTACGTTAACAGCCGAACGCGCTAGCCAATTGCGCCACAGAAAAACTCTTGCTCCGCTCTCACCACCGTCAGAACATTTCTTCAAAGCTATCAGCGCAAAGAAAAAAGCTACACACCGCTCCCGGGAGGGCTCGAACGTCCAGCCTTTCGGTAAACAGCCGATCGCGCTAGCCAGTCGCGCCAAGGAGACAGTCATGCTCCACTCTCACCACCGTCAGAACATCTCTCCAAAGCTATCAGCGCAAAGAAAATATAGCGACGAACCACTCCCGGGAGGGCTCGAACCTCCAACCTTTCAGTTAACCGCCGATGCGCTAGCCGATTGGGCCACGGAGACAGTCGCGCTAAACTCTCACCACCTTCAGAACATCTCTCCAAAGCAATCAGCACAAAAAATAGCGACAAACCGCTCCCGGGAGGGCTCGAACCTCCAACCTTTCAGTTAACCGCCGATGCGCTAGCCAAGCGCGCCATGGAAACAGTCGTGTTCCACTCTCACCACCGTCAAAACATTTCTCTAAAGCTATCAGCGCAAAGAAAATAGAGACACACTGCTCCCGGGAAGGCTCTAACCTCCAACCTTTCGGTTAACAGCCAAACGCGCTAGCCCATTGCGCCACGGAGACAGTTGTGCTCCACTTTCACCATGGTCGGAGCATTTCTCCAAAAGTATCAGCGCAAAGAAAAAGTGACACACCGGTCCCGGGAGGGCTCGAACCTCCAACCTTTCGGTTAACAGCCAATGGCGCTAGCCAAATGCACCACGGAGACAGTCGTGCTCCTCTCTCAACACCGTCGGAACATTTCTCTATAGCTGTCACCGCAAAGAACATTGCAACACAACTCTCCCGGGAGGGCTCGAATCTACAACCTTTCGACAAGAGTAGTGATGTGGGCTTGTTGGTGAAACCTTTCCAACCCTTCGGTTAACAGCCCAACGCGCTAGCCAATTGCGCCACGGAGACAGTCGTGCTCCACTCTCACCACCGTCAGAACGTTTCTCCAAAGCTATCAGTACAAAAAAAGTGACACACCGCTCCCGGGAGGGCTCAAACCTCCAATCTTTCGATTAACAGCCGATCGCGTTACCAATTGCGCACAAAGACAGTCTTCCCCCAATCTCATCACAGTCAGAACATTTTTCCAAAGCATTCAGCACAAAGAAAAAAAGCGGCACACCGCTCTCGTGTGGGCTCGAACCCCCAACCTTTCGGTTAACAGCCATTTGCACTAGCCAAATGCGCCATGGAGACAGTCGTTCTTCACTCTCACCACATTCAAAACATTTCTCCATAGCTGTCACCGCAAAGAAAAAAGCGACACAGCTCTCCCAGGAGAACTCGAACCTACAACCTTTCGACAAGAGTGGCAATGTAGGCTTGTTGGTGAAACCTTTCCAACCCTTCTGTTAACAGCCGAACGCGCTAGCCAATTGCGCCACAGAGACAGTCGTGCTCTACTCTCACCACCGTCAGAACGTTTCTCCAAAGCTATCAGCGCAAAGAAAAAAGCGACCCACCTCTCCTGGGAGGGCTCGAACATCTAATATTTCCGTTAACAGCCCACCGCGCTAGCCAAATGCGCCACGGAGACAGTCATGCTCCACTCTCGCCACGGTCAGAACATTTCTCCAAAGCTATCAGCGCAAAGAAAAAAAGCGACGCACCGCTCCCGGGAGGGCTCGAACCTCCAACCTTTCGGTTAACAGCCGAACACGCTAGCCATTTGCGCCATGGAGAAACTCGTGCTCCACTCTCACCATCGTCAGAACATTTCTCCAAAGCTATAAGCTCAAAGAAAAAAAGCGAAAACCCGCTCCCGGGAGGGCTCGAATTTCTAACTGTTCAGTTACCAGCCGAAGGCGCTAGCCAAGTTCGCCACGGAAAAAGCCGTGCTCCACTTTCACCACCGTCAGAACATTTCTCCAAAGCTATCAGCGCAAAGAAAAAAAGCGACACACCGATCCTGGGAGGGCTCGAACCTCCAACCTTCTGGTTAACAGCCGAACGCGCTAGTGAATTGCGCCACGGAGACAGTCGTGCTTCACTCTCACTACCGTCGGAACATTTCTCCAAAGCTATCAGCTCAAAGAAAAAAAGCGACACACCGCTAACGGGAGGGCTCGAACCTCCAACCTTCTGGTTAACAGCTGAACGCGCTAGTGAATTGCGCCACGGAGACAGTCAAGTAGCACTCTGTCCATCGTCAGAACATTTCTCCAAAGCTATCAGCGCAAAGAAAAAAAGCGACATACCACCCCCGTTTGAACTCAAACCTCCAACCTTTCGGTAACAGCCGAACGCGCTGGCCAATTGCGCCAAAGAGAGAGCCGTGTTCCATTCTCACCACCGTCAGAACATTTCTTCAAAGCTATCAGCGCAAAAATAGTGACACACTGTTCCCGGGAGGGCTCGAACATCCAACCTTTCAGTTAACAGCCGAACGCGCTAGCCTATTGCGCCACGAAGCAGTCGTGCTGCACTCTCACCACCGTCAGAACATTTCTCCAAAGCTATCAGCGCAAAGAATAAGAAAGCGACACACCGCTCCCGGGAGGGCTCGAACCTCCAACATTTTGGTTAACAGCCAAACGCACTAGCGAATTGCGCCACGGAGACAGGCAAGTAGCACTGTCACCATCGTCAGAACATTTCTCCAAAGCTATCAGCGCAAAGAAAAAAAAGCGACACACCACCTCCGGTTGGACTCAAACCACCAACCTTTCGGTTAACAGCCGAACGCGCTAGCCAATCGCGTTAAAGAGGCAGCTGTGTTTCATTCTCACCACCGTCAGAACATTTCTCCAAAGCTATCAGCACAAAAAAGTGACACGCTGCTCCAGGGAGGGCTCAAACCTTCAACCTTTCGGTTAACAGCCAAACGCGCAGGCCAAGTGCGCCCCGGAGACAGCCGTGCCCCACTCTCATCACCGTCAGTACATTTCTTCAAAGCTATAAGCTCAAAAAAAGCGACGACCCACTCTCGGCAGAGGTCGAACCTCCAACCTTTCGGTTACCAGCCGAAGGCGCTAGCCAAGGGCGCCACGGAGACAGCCGTGCTCCACTTTCACCACTACCAGAACATTTCTCCAAAGCTATCAGCGCAAACAAAAAAAAAGCGACACACCGCTCCCGGGAGGGCTCGAACATCCAACCTTCTGGTCAACAGCCGAACGCGCTAGCGAATTGCGCCACGGAGACAGTGAAGTAGCACTCTCATCATCGTCAGAACATTCCTCCAAAGCTATCAGCGCAAAGAAAAAAAAGCAACACACCACCGCCGGTTGGACTCAAACCTTCAACCTTTGGTTAACAGCCGAACGCGCTAGCCAATTGCGCTAAAGAGACAGCCAACCGCCGACGCGCTAGCCAAGTGCGCCATGGAGACAGTCGTGTTCCACTCTCACCACCGTCAGAACATTTCTCCAAAGCTATCAGCACAAAGAAAAAAAAAGAGACACACCGCTCCCGGGAGAGCTCAAACAACCAACCTTTCGGTTAACAGCAGAACGCACTAGCCCATTGCGCTACGGAGACAGTCAAACCCACTCTCACCACGGTCAGAACATTTCTCCAATTTATCAGCGCAAAGAAAAAAAAGCGACACACCGACCCGGGGAGGGCTCGAACCTACAACCTTTACGTTAACAGCCGAACGCGCTAGCCAATTGCGCCACGGAAAAACTCTTGCTGCGCTCTCACCACCGTCAGAACATTTCTTCAAAGCTATCAGCGCAAAGAAAAAAAAGCTACACACCGCTCCCGGGAGGGCTCGAACGTCCAACCTTTCGGTAAACAGCCGATCGCGCTAGCCAGTCGCGCCACGGAGACAGTCATGCTCCACTCTCACCACCGACAGAACATCTCTCCAAAGCTATCAGCGCAAAGAAAAATAGCGACAAACCGCTCCCGGGAGGGCTCGAACCTCGAACCTTTCAGTTAACCGCCGATGCGCTAGCCAATTGGGCCACGAAGACAGTCGCGCTAAACTCTCACTGCCGTCAGAACATCTCTCCAAAGCAATCAGCGCAAAAAAAATAGCGACAAACCGCTCCCGGGAGGGCTCGAACCTCCAACCTTTCAGTTAACCGCCGATGCGCTCGCCAAGCGCGCCATGGAGACAGCGGTGTTCCACTCTCACCACCGTCAAAACATTTCTCCAAAGCTATCAGCGCAAAGAAAATAGAGACACACTGCTCCCGGGAAGGCTCGATCCTCCAACATTTCGGTTAACAGCCAATCGCACTAACCAATTGCGCCATGGAGACAGTCGCGCTACACTCTCACCACTGTCAGAACATCTCTCCAAAGGTATCAGCGCCAAGAAAAAATAGCAACACACTGCTCCCAAGAGGGCTCGAATCTCCAACCTTTCGGGGTAACAGCCAAACGCGCTAGCCCATTGCGCCACGGAGACAGTCGTGCTCCACTTTCACCATGGTCGGAGCATTTCTCCAAAAGTATCAGCGCAAAGAAAAAGTGACACACCGGTCCCGGGAGGGCTCGAACCTCCAACCTTTCGGTTAACAGCCAATTTCGCTAGCCAAATGCACCACGGAGACAGTCGTGCTCCACTCTCACCACCGTCGGAACATTTCTCTATAGCTGTCACCGCAAAGAACAATGCGACACACCTCTCCCGGGAGGCCTCGAATCTACAAGCTTTCGACGATAGTAGTGATGTTGGCTTGTTGGTGAAACCTTTCCAACCCTTCGGTTAACAGCCCAACGCGCTAGCCAATTGCGCCACGGAGACAGTCGTGCTCTACTCTCACCACCGTCAGAACGTTTCTCCAAAGCTATCAGCGCAAAGAAAAAAGCGACCCACCACTCCCGGGAGGGCTCGAACATCTAATATTTCTGTTAACAGCCCACTGCACTAGCCAAATGCGCCACGGAGACAGTCATGCTCCACTCTCGCCACGGTCAGAACATTTCTCCAAAGCTATCAGCGCAAAGAAAAAAAGCGACGCACCGCTCCCGGGAGGGCTCGAACCTCCAACCTTTCGGTTAACAGCCGAACACGCTAGCCAAGTTCGCCACGGAAAAAGCCGTGCTCCACTTTCACCACCGTCAGAACATTTCTCCAAAGCTATCAGCACAAAGAAAAAAAGCGACACACCGATCCTGGGAGGGCTCGAACCTCCAACCTTCTGGTTAACAGCCGAACGCGCTAGTGAATAGCGCCACGGAGACAGTCAAGTAGCACTCTGTCCATCGTCAGAACATTTCTCCAAAGCTATCAGCAAAAAGAAAAAAGCGACATACCACCCCCGGTTGGACACAAACCTCTAACCTTTCGGTTAACAGCCGAACGTGCTAGCCTATTGCGCCACGAAGCAGTCGTGCTGCACTCTCACCATCGTCAGAACCTTTCTCCAAAGCGATCAGCTCAAAGAAAAAAAGCGACACAGTGCTTCCAGGAGGGCTCAAATCTGCAACCTTTCGGTCAACAGCCAAACGCGCTAGCTAAGTGCGCAACGGAGACAGCCGTGCTCCAGTTTTCCCACCGTCAGAACATTTCTCCAAAGCTATCAGCGCAAAGAAAAAGAAAGCGACACACCGCTCCCGGGAGGGCTCGAATCTCCAACATTTTGGTTAACAGCCAAACGCGCTAGCGAATTGCGCCACGGAGACAGTCAAGTAGCACTGTCACCATCGTCAGAACATTTCTCCAAAGCTATTAGCGCAAAGAAAAAAAAGCGACACCCCACCTCTGGTTGACTCAAACCACCAACCTTTCGGTTAACAGCCGAACGCGCTAGCAAATCGCGTTAAAGAGGCAGCCGTGTTTCATTCTCACCACCGTCAGAACATTTCTCCAAAGCTATCAGCACGAAAAAGTGACACACTGATCCAGGGAGTGCTAAAACCTTCAACCTTTCGGTTAACAGCCTATCACGTTAACAATTGCGCACAGAGACAGTCTTCCTCCACCCTCACCACGGTCAGAACATTTCTCCAAAGCTACCAGCACAAAGAAAAAAAAGAGACACACCGCTCCCGGGGAGAGCTCTAACCACCAACCTTTCGGTTAACAGCAGAACGCACTAGCCAATTGCGCTACGGAGACAGTCAAACCCACTCTTACCACGGTCAGAACATCTGTTTAGAGCTATCAGCGCAATGAAAAAAATAGCGACACACCGCTCCCGGGAGGGTTCGAACCTCCAACTTTTCAGTTACCGCCGACGCACTAGCCAAGTGTGCCATGGAGACAGTCGTGTTCAACTCTCACTACCGTAAGAACATTTCTCCAAAGCTATCAGCCCAAAGAAAAAAAGCGACACACTGCTCCCGGAAGGGCTCGAACCTCCAACATTTTGGTTAACACGCCGAACACGCTAGCCAAATGCGCCTTGGAAATAGTCGTGCTCCACTCTCACCACCGTTAGAACATTTCTTTATAGCTGTCAGCGCAAAGAAAAAAAGCGACACACCTCTCCCGGGAGGGCTCGAAACTCTAACCTTTCGGGTAACAGCCCAACGCGCTAGCCACCTGCACCACGGAGACAGTCATGCTCACTCTCACCATTGTCAGAACATTTCTCCAAAGCTATCAGCGCAAAGAAAAAAAAGCGACGCACCGCTCCCGGGAGGGCTCGAACCTCCAACCTTTCGGTTAACAGCCGAACACGCTAGCCAAGTTCGCCACGGAAAAAGCCGTGCTCCACTTTCACCACCGTCAGAACATTTCTCCAAAGCTATCAGCACAAAGAAAAAAAGCGACACACCGATCCTGGGAGGGCTCGAACCTCCAACCTTCTGGTTAACAGCCGAACGCGCTAGTGAATAGCGCCACGGAGACAGTCAAGTAGCACTCTGTCCATCGTCAGAACATTTCTCCAAAGCTATCAGCAAAAAGAAAAAAAGCGACATACCACCCCCGGTTGGACACAAACCTCTAACCTTTCGGTTAACAGCCGAACGCGCTAGCCTATTGCGCCACGAAGCAGTCGTGCTGCACTCTCACCATCGTCAGAACCTTTCTCCAAAGCGATCAGCTCAAAGAAAAAAAGCGACACAGTGCTTCCAGGAGGGCTCAAATCTGCAACCTTTCGGTCAACAGCCAAACGCGCTAGCTAAGTGCGCCACGGAGACAGCCGTGCTCCAGTTTTCCCACCGTCAGAACATTTCTCCAAAGCTATCAGCGCAAAGAAAAAGAAAGCGACACACCGCTCCCGGGAGGGCTCGAATCTCCAACATTTTGGTTAACAGCCAAACGCGCTAGCGAATTGCGCCACGGAGACAGTCAAGTAGCACTGTCACCATCATCAGAACATTTCTCCAAAGCTATTAGCGCAAAGAAAAAAAAGCGACACCCCACCTCTGGTTGACTCAAACCACCAACTTTCGGTTAACAGCCGAACGCGCTAGCAAATCGCGTTAAAGAGGCATCCGTGTTTCATTCTCACCACCGTCAGAACATTTCTCCAAAGCTATCAGCACGAAAAAGTGACACACTGCTCCAGGGAGTGCTAAAACCTTCAACCTTTCGGTTAACAGCCTATCACGTTAACAATTGCGCACAGAGACAGTCTTCCTCCACCCTCACCACGGTCAGAACATTTCTCCAA
>WOVY01008597.1:0-18160 GCA_013436015.1 Rhipicephalus annulatus | reverse complement strand
TTTTGTAAAAATTTAGCTTGTTTATTAGATCGGCTAGCCATCTTTTAGTATTTATTTACGGTGCAGAGGACCGGTCCGGACCTGGAGCCGGCCGCGAAAAGCCTTCTTCTGCTGCCTGACGGGAGGCCGGCTTGCGTTTCACCTGCGGGGAGTCGCTCTGAGTGGTGTTTTTAATTTGGGCAATAACCCAGGGCTTCACGGCTTTAAGGACTGAGTTAGAGACCTGCGCCACAATTTCGGGAAGTGCTTGCGTTAAGGCTACCGTGAACATGTCCTGAAAGGACTCGCGGACTGCAAACATGATTTGAGTGGGGAGGGCTGCCACGCTCGCCTCTAATTGCTCGGTTTTATGCTCTAGGGACTCAATGCGACCGATGGATCCAGTAATGGAAAGCTGGTCCAACTACCGTGTCGGCATCCTGCCGCGAGACGCTAGTGAGGCGGGATGTGACGGAAGAGCCGTCATCGCCGTCCTCTGCCTCGGCTTCCTGCACTGGCTCGGATGACCCAACCTGCTTGGCTTCTAATTCCTGAATTTTGCGCGCAAGATTTTGGTTCTGGCGCCTGAGCTCCCCTATCTGCTGCTGTAGGGCGGTTTCGGTAGGGGAGGTAGAAGAGGAAGGTCCGGAGACTGTCCCACCCCAACAGCTCACCTGTGCTTGGACGGGTGTCAAGGGTGGGAAGTCCTTGACCAAGACAGGAGGCTCCGACGGGGTCCCAGACTTTATATTGGTGGAGTGTTCGGTGTTGGTCTTCTTGGGTTCTGGCTTATTCGACTTGGCGGCTGGTGCTTTCTTGGCCAGTCTTGGGAGTCGGAGCCTGTTTGTTCCCCCCTTCCCCCCCGTTGTCCTCGGCTTGGATCCGCGTGGGGATCCTGACTTGACCGGCTGCCGGAACCATCCAGCACAACGGGAGGCAGCTCGGAATGCACTGGTGTTCCGTGGGGCCATCAGGAGTAGCAGCAGGTACCTGAACGCCGCAGCTTGTGCAGCGGCCGGGCTGCGGGCGCGGGCAAGTATCAGCTCGATGGCCCACTGTGCCACAAAGTGGGCATGCAGGCACTGTCTTCTTATACAAGCGAACAGGGAGCCGCTCGCAGTTGTATAACACCGTCCGTGGCACCTTGGTCCCCGCGAAGGTGATCCCCGCAACCGGGGTGTCCCGAAGCTTGCGCACAGACACTATATTTGGCTCAGCACTGAGCTTGCTTTTCACAGTTTCGGACGTTTCGTCTTGAGAGACATGCACGACGCCCCGACAGAACTCACCGGAGAGTTTGGGATGTCCCTGGAATGTTAGCTGGCGGCCCCCGACTGGCAGCTTAATGTCCCGGAGGAGTCTCTCGGCGGCGTCCACTAATTTGAGCGTGCACACAAGTACATTTTGATCCCAGAGGGGCCACACCGCAAGTCCCACACTTGCGTCGGCTTCGAGGATGCTGCGGACTGCAGCGCCGGCTTCTCCAGGACCAAACTTGGCCTTGAGGTAGAGCCTCTCACGCGGTTTCAGCACCACTATGATGTCGTCTTCTTCAATGCGCGGCGTGTACTTCAGCCGCCACTGGAGTTGCTTGGCGCGCTGCGTGGCGATGCTTGGTGCGTTATTGCTCTGTGCTTGCTGAGGGCGAGACGCTGCTTGTCGTTTGGCTGCAGGAGCCCTGCCGTCTCTCGACACCACTGCTGTGTTCTTCCTTCCGCGCCAGACGCGGAGCATATCCTTGAGCTACTCTTCCTCGGTTGATAAAGGTGTCTTGGTTTGAGCGGTATCCATCTGTATAATCTGTAGGGACTCCGGATCGTAGCAGGTGACTTGATTTGGAGTCATCATTACCGGGGAAACCCCGGGCAGGGCCAGCGCAGCCCTTACTGCGCTTAGGCTTAACTCCGCGGTGGTTTGGCGAACGCTTCAAGTGACCAAAAAAGGGTCAGAAGACGGCCCACCTTGACAAGACGTGATGTCTACGGTTGCGGCTGACGTTCTTGGAGACGGTGGTAGAAGGCTTGCAGGAGAACGACTTGATGTAACGCAAATAATTGCGATATTTCACAGAGCCGACGTGTTATGCGACCGCTCCCGTCGATCGACGCCAGTGCCCCCCCGAATGGCCGAACGTATTAGGAAGCTCGCAAATTCGTGTTTTCATGCGAGTTAGTTTGCAGTCGTCCTTCTTGAGGGCTTCACGGATGCAGGTAGGATGAAAAGTAACACGAAAATACCCGCGCGCTGTTTTCACGGCGCTGTGTCAGACTGTGCGACCGGTTCGAAATATGCGTTCGAGTTTTATATCATTCGCATTTTAATTTTATTTTCAAGCTAAGGAAAACTACTTCATTCGCATGCCTCTGTATATATAACTCCTGTGTTATGTACCACCCTACATATCTGCCGAAAAAAAAGAAATTGTCTTTTATTGAATTCAAGGCATTCCTTAGCAAACTTCGGCGACTTTGAGTGTATCTATCTATCTATCTATCTATCTATCTATCTATCTATCTATCTATCTATCTATCTATCTATCTATCTATCTATCTATCTATCTATCTATCTATCTATCTATCTATCTATCTATCTATCTATCTATCTATCTATCTATCTATCTATCTATCTATCTATCCCCCTATGACTCTTAGCTCTCCTGACCGTTTTGATAATGGTATCGATACGACACTTTCTATGGCATAACGTGACTGTATGAAGAACCAACGCCTCCTAGAAAAACTATGCCTGGAACGTAGGCTCTCTATTCAATTGAGAGCTCGCTTCCAGCACAAAATCTTGGAGGCCATGCCTCTTACTGCGTTTTGCGACCGTCCGCCGCGTGGGACCCACTTGCCTCCGTACCGCTCTGTCACGTGACATTACCGTGCCTCTCTGTCACGTTACATCACAGCTGCTCCGAGGCAACTGTGAGAGCATTGCTGTGTTCGCAAACGGCGACCGCCCCAGGCGTTTGCCTCCATACCGGAGGGGGAGGGTAAAATCCGAGGGTAGGGTGGCACATTCGCGGCTCATGTTCTAGGCATAATTTTTCTAGGAGGCGTTGGAAGAACATATCTAACTAGTCATAACATGAAAATCATAACATGCATCTAATGAGGGTCATGATTTGCAATTCATGGTCCGGCAGCTGTGCGGTGCATGGTTTCGTTCACATAGAATGTTGCAAACATGGTATGGTATGATATGATTGCATGGCGAACTCAAGCGACAGACCCTAAGATAAAAATTATGACATGCGTGTCATGTACTAACATGACTACATGCAACGCTCATGATGTGCTCGTGGCCGTTTCGCTTGCGTCACATATACCAGATTTGGTATTCGGGTACGTGAATGAATGATGATGGTATGGTATTGGTCTAAACATGACAAACATGGGATGCGTGCCATGTAATAACATGACTAGATGCTACAATAGTTATAGCGTGAGAACAAAATGACGACACGCGCTATAACTATCGTCATGCCATACCAACTAGCCCAAGCTGCCACACTACATGCTACGCTAATGATGCGCTCGCTGTCGTTTCGCTAGCTTCACATGTACCAAACTCGGTGTTACGCGACGTGAACGAACTACATAGGTAAATGGCACATTCAAACATGATAATAACGACATGCATGTCATGTACCAAAATGATCAATTGCCGCACTCATGATGCGCTCGCGGCCGTTTCACTAGTATCACATGTGCTGAATTGGGTATTACGTGACGCAAATGGATGACTAAGGTAGGCGACAGGTTCAAACATAATAATCATGAGAAGCGCGTCATGTGAGAGCATGACTATATGTCACACTCAAGATGCCAATACATTTCGACATGACGCTGAGCACATTCTCGCCGGCGTTCAGTTCGTCGCATCATGCTGGTGTTGCCACGTCAGGCGACGGTCCTGCCATATACTCGCAGGCACGTGCCGCGCTGCGCTGCTTTGACGCACGCGTGTTTCAGTGCGTCCGGCGTCCCTCCGTCACGAAAAGAGGGTGACGCAGTGTTGTGTAAGGCATCGTCATAGAGTAATGTTACTATATGGCTTTGGTGCGAAATGCAGCATGTCGCATTTCGCACCGGTTGCCGTCGGGGCTCGCCGACGCACGTTTGTCGCGCCTGGCCTCAGACTATAGAGTGTTTGCGTTTCGCTAACGTAGCGTCCCTGTGCCCATCATGCGCGCGCGTCAACGCTACATTGGAGTATATTGGGCCCTTCATAATGCGCTCGCGGGCCGTTTTGCTTGCTCCACTTATACCAAATTCGGTGTTACTTGACGTCAATGAATAGCGAAATCTATGACTTAATCAAACATGATAATCCTGACACGCGAGTCATGTAAGAACATTTTAGCATACCACGCTCATAGCGTGATCACGGTCGTTCCGCAAGCTCCACATATGCTTCATTTGGTATTACGTAACGTGAATAGATGACGAAGGTAAACGACACAACCAAACATGATAATCATGACACGTAAGTCATGCACGGCATCATTTACCTCCACCTCGTAACTTTGTGCTGATATTGAAGTGACACATCAACATTTCTCATTGATGCTTGGCATATCATCGATTCCCACAGCGGATGGGATCTGCCATTTTTTCATTTCTCATTAGTTCAAAAAAATTCCTGGTCCTCCTATGAATTTACCTTAGACGACTTGTTTGTTTGTTTGTTTGTTTGTTTGTAGCATGGAATCCATAGCACATACCAACTTTGTGGGATTGGCCAAGAAAACATGTAGTATCCTATAGACGGTAACTGCACAATTGCTTACAAAAAAAGAAGAAAAAAAGGCGCAAAAGGAAGACATTACCAAAAATAAATAAATTGTGAGAAAAAAATAAATTAATCACTAATATAATACCTCTACCTTGATATCTGGAGCCGACCAGACAGCTGAGTGTAATATATGTATTATGATATATACATTTCGGAGATATGTAACATATTTATTAATGTTTTAAAAAGTACTTTCCGACTTTTCTTTTTTCAGTATTTGTTAAAGGGAGCCTTATGTTGAAATACGTTGAGTGTATGGAATGAAATTGCACATCCAATTGAATACATCTATGTGGCGATTTTCCAAAACGGAGGCACCAAAATTTAGAACAGTTTCTGTGGTTCAACCACTACCTAGCTTCGCAAAAGGAACAGTTAGAAGTTTTTTCTAATTACTTCTAGTTACGACATGAGGCAAAAATTGTTTTATAGTTCCTCAGTATTCGCACAACAAACAAAAAGTGGAGAGTGTTCAATCAGCTTTGTGTAAATAAAAATTTATTAAGGGAACACGGCACCAGAATTTGAAGATAGTGACTAATTTTTTTCGACGGGCTGCATCAAGACTTCCATGGAAATTTGAGACGACTGAAAGGCAAAAAGCTATGCACGTTTTCTTCCGATTCTATGCAGTAATGTTTTTTAATTTCTTCCGAGATATTTTTGCGCCCAATATGGGTTTCTTACTGTTTCAAGGATTGAATACAAAGCTAGCTTGTTGCCCTTCAGCTGGTTACGCTCTGCCTTCATGACCGGCCCATTTCAAGCAAGCGAAGTTGTTATATGATGTCGTCAAGTTATGTTACCTTCCGATATGTCAAAACATTTATGATAAGTGACGTCACATGATGGCGTTTTCACGTAATGATAATTTGCATCACTCGTGTTCACACCGCCGGCGCGAGGAGACGCCGGACGCAGGTGTTCGGGGGAGCGTGCTTGCACCAATCAGCCAGAACAATTGGTGTCCTAATAAATCTTCGTACTACACTCTAATATGTAGGCGTCATTCGCAATCAGAATATTTTGTAAATTATCAGTAGCAGCGGCTGAAGACTACCCGTCACGTTTGTCAACATGGCAATTAGAATCACTAAACGGGAGCGCGCTGCATCCTAACAGTCAAGAAATGAGTCTGTCAGTAGCAACACTGAATTGCGGTCGTTGTCATCAGTAACGCTTATGTTACGAACCGAAGCTGAATGGCAGCCCACGGGCAACACGCAGCCATTTGGCCTCGCCTGTAGACTTCAGAATTGAACAGCGCCTTTTTCAAAACACAGGCAACGATGGCAGAAATCACGTCGCATATAGAGCTGTTCTCGCCTATTTCACGATGGTTTCATTGTTAACCTCTCAAATGGTGAAATAACCTGCCCTGGTTCCTTAGTTTTTGACACTTTCTTTTTCTCGGGGGTAACACGCATCAGACTTTGCGAAGGGAACGGATGATGACATATATTCCTGGAAGCAGCCTAGCGACATTTTGTGCTATTTAGTGGATGAACTCCAGGCTTGTGCATGATGTGCTACGCCTTTAAAGAGTAGCAAGCATCGGGAAACATTAGGCATCCCTGCTTTTTATATTAGCTTCTGGCAAAGGCTTCTCTCAAAAATTGACTTTCATTTAGTCAAAAAAGCAAATGTCACTCTAGCGAACGCCACAATGACAAAACGATCTTCCACGGACTACTTTCATCAGCGATTTGATATTGGTCGAGCTAGCGGACAACGCGCGAGCGCCTCGATCAAGTAGTCGCGAATTACTCAAGCGTTTGAATTGAGCTGAGTGCCCAGAGCAGCAAGTGCTTCACGATTCTCGTTTCCAAGTTTCCATTACACCTTAACTGGTGTGACTACAGCTGGAAACCGAGCCGTATAGCAGTTTCGAATGCAGCCGTGGCGTTCGTTTGCGCGAGAGATGACGTGGTGGTATCGCTACTTCAGTCGCGGTGTCTAGCGGCGAATGGTTGCACTAGCCCTGACGACCGCTTCCCATTGAAATCCGCTCCATCGCCCGGGCACTCAGAAAATAAAAGAGGCGCTAGCTTGGCACCCCGCTGTGAGGGGATGGACGACGTCACTCACAGCGCAGCCACTGGTGCCCCTGCTTAAGTATGACGCTTGAGAATGACGTAAATGATCGTACAGCCAGATCAGACCACTCCTGACCCCGCTGCTTGACGGAGGTTTGTTTCTTCTAGTCATATACAGCTTTAAATGTAAAAAAAGAATTCACGCAGCGTTCTTATGTCATCTCCGAAGACGACTAAAAAGTGAAATGCGTCTCCCTCTTCGTCTGTTTTGAGGAATCGATCCGCGCACCCCTCAAAAAGATTCCCGCACCTAACGTTTTTTGTTTAAGCGAAACTCTGAAGAATTACGAAGTACTCGTTTTCCTGTTATGTTGTCATGGTAAATACTTTCTCAAATCGGCATGCGCCTGATATCTGCATGGCTTGGATTCCTGGTGTTTTCTGATTTTTAATAATTTCCTCTGTCGGATGAATGCAGCTAATGATGTTTTTAACCCTTTCAAATTTGAGCTGCCGATGTCTGTTCTCAACGTTCCTGGTTAGATATAAACTCTCAATTTTATGTGGCGGACATGCGCACACTCTGGTTTGTAATATAAGGGTATGACCTACACGTGTCTGAAGTTAAAAACGCGATTGAATACGTTAGTGACAATATTTCCACGCTATATCTGTCGTGACGAGACTGTCTTATATTCGTCAAAACCTCTTGACTTCTCACACAAATTTTCGTCTATTGCACGTTAAAAACGAGATCATTACAGCCCCAAAAATTAGTCGGCTAGATGGATAGGTAGAAGCGTAAATATAAAAAAAAACACAAAATCTCTTAGTTCCCGAGGAAATGCTTCTCATTGAAAAGCCTTAGCGGGTATACGCCGCTAAAAGTGGTGACGATCCCATACCGCATCATATACAGCACAGCAGGTGTGACATAAATCCAAGCCAGCGAATTTCGGACAGAGCAACGCATAGGAGAGTGAGGGAGAGTGATATGGCAGAGAGGTGGAGCTCGGAAAGGGAGAGTGTAAAACCAAGTAGAATGAGAAGGACTGCGGCAACAAGTAGTGATGATGATGTTTTGTGCTTTCTGGCGCAATAGATATCTGATGTCCAAAGAGTGCCAATTCATGGGACAAGAGATGTGGACAATCATTGTGATTAGCGCCCACGTAAGGAACTTAATATTCCTCGCTCTAAGGCGGGTAGAATCATAAGGTAATCTAATCGGGATCATACCGTGAAAAGTGTGTGGTTTTATTGGATGACGAATGTTTCTGATAATAAAAACCATGATGGACATGTATGGCATGAGCAAGAGTGCCTCGATCGTTCACACTCTTGCGTCCAAGGGCCATGAGGCAAGTGTTTTGTTCAGCGTAGCCACCACAGTGGAGCCCTGTCTGGAAAGGTCGTGCTACGGAATACCCGGGTATATCGAATGAAAGGTACGGTGTCCTTTCAAGGAAGCCGACAATGATTTATGTCTGACAAGTTGTTCCCTACCGACGACAATGCGGAATGAAGGTGTTTCTGTTGTCTGTAGGGTGATAGAAAGGGTTGTCTTCTCAGCGTGTTCTATTGTTTGCACTGAACTAAAATTTGAAGTATGGTGAGTGCCTTTTAACATCTATCACAGAAAAGTGGATCACCCACAGACAAAACAAATGAATGTATAGTGTATGTATGTCCTGTTTTTAACCTTGTCAGTACTACTTCAGTGTAGCGTGACTTTACTACTGGCGGCTAACGATGAAGCCCTCGGCTTCATGACATGCAATATATTATTTTGTGTATGTTCTATGTGCTTGTGATGAGTGAAGTGGCCATGCGTGATCGTGAACATAGAATTGTGTTTGAAGTGCGCGCCACAGAGACAGTCGAAGAAGACGACGCAGCAAAATCAGGGCAGGCGGTGGTGCGAAGAAGGATGAAGGCAGATGTGGCTGGAAGGAAGAAGCAAGGGGGAAGAACCAGGGCGTGGGAGCAGTGACCCGTCGGGTTGCGTACTCGAGGTCTCAGCAGGCTCCCACTGGGGCCATACCAGCCGTCCTTGCAGTTCGGGCCTGGCGTGGGCGAAACGTCGCCAGGACGTTTCCGCCAGGCGAGTCGGGCACCTACGGCAGCGAGCGCCAGCCAGCGTTCGAGATAGGCATGGCAAACGCCATGCGTGCTCTAGGTCAATGACCTCCGCAGTGAGCCGCGTTCTTGGCCGTGGCTGTCATTGGACTTACTAGGCTACCCAAGCGTCGGCCGTCCCTTCCCAGCGTTGAGTTTGCCGCCGGGACTTGACCACCACCTTCCTCTCCGGTGAACTCTTTCTGTTTTTATGCCCTTGTGACTCTCACACCAGCATTCCAAGCATGTTATATTTTTTTCCTTACTTCATTTATTATTAGACCTTTCATGTATTTGTAAATACATTTTTTGTGTGATTGCATAAACGGCCTCGTTATTGCCCGATGACGATTGAGTCATCGCAGGTTTCCGTACAGAAACACGAGCGTCTCGTTTAGAGCTTGGTCTCTCTATAGAGTTCGTTACATCGGCGTCCGCGACAGGACGAAGCCGTTTATTGCATTAATAGTTACTGTTCCCTGGTTAAATTTTGCTAGAAAAAAAAGACAGATCAAAAATGAGTTCAGATTTAACGGCACTGGCGTTGCGCATGGGGCTAGAGGGAGCTGAGTTAAGTGCTTGGGTAGAAGAACGGGAGTCTCGAGCTCGAGAAGAAAGGGCTGCAGAACGTGAAGCAAGTAAAGAGAAGATGGAGCAGATGGAGTCAGAACGGCGACTTCAGGAGGAATACCAGAAGACTATACAGCTGCGTCTTCAACTCACTCAGGCTGAAGGCGTTAGAGAGTCAGTGGTGGTTGACCAAGGCCGACCAGTTCGAGCATCTCCTACCGTTAATCCCCACAACTTCATGCCAGGGTTTAACGAGAAGCGGGGCGACTTAGACGCATACCAATAAAACTTGAGAGTGTTGCTACCGGTCAAGAATGGCCAAAAGACAAGTGGGCCACGGCCCTAAGTTTGTGTTTGAGCGGGGAGGCTCTCAAGGTCTTTGGTCGTCTGTCGCCAGAAGAGGCTCTTGATTATGACAAAACCAAGTTGGCGCTACTGCAACGATTTCGTTTCACGGCGGAGGGCTACCGTGAAAAATTCCGACACAGCAAGTCACAAGATGGTGAAACGGACGTGCAGTACGCAACGAGGCTAACAAGCTTCTTCCACAGAGGGGTTGAGATGTCAAAAACGAAAAAGGAATACTCATCAGTTCGGAATCTCATAGTAGCGGAGCAATTTTCAAACAACTGTCATGATAAGGTGGCGCTATTTTTGCGAGAGAAAAACTGCCGTAAGCTTGAAGAGATGGCGGAAGTGGCCGACAATTTCTTAGAAGCTCAGCGACAGTCAAACTTGCTTGCTTTCCGTGACAAAGGGGAGAACACTCCTGCAGGAAAAGGCGGTAATTCAACTTCAAAGGCTTCCACTCGATGTTTTGTGTGTGACAAAACTGGTCACAGAGCTGCAGAATGCCACGCTCGGACAAGGCAACCATACTGTGGGTATTGTCGTAAAACTGGGCACGACACGCAAGCGTGCACCAAGATACCCAGCACTACCCGGAAAACCCCATGTATATGGTCGCAAAGGGAGAACCTTAACGAAGTCGAGCAGGTGGAGGACGAAAAATTCGAAGAGAGTATGGCTAGTGCAGTGAATACCGAACCAAGGGTGACGAAGCATCAGATGCCCGTGTTGCAGGGCGTGATATTCGGCAAGACTGCCTCAGTATTACGGGACACAGGAAGTAATACGATGGTTGTGCGGCGTTCCCTCTTGCCAGACGGAGCACTTACGGGAACCACGGCAACATTGTTCTTGGCAGATGGAAGTATATTTAAGGTTCCAGAGGCAAAGGTGGAAACTTTTTCACCATACTTTTCAGGCGTATGCATCGTAAAATGCATGATTTCCCCGTTATACGACATTATCGTGGGAAATGTGCCCGGAACAAGTCAGGCTCACGACCCTGATACAACATGAAAAACAAGCATGCTGTACCGAAATTAGAGACAGACAGCGTAGCACGTAAACGATACAAGGAGGAAAGTTATCACTTGAACCACTTGCTGAGCGGAATGAAGAGCACAAGGTCTAAGCCGTATTCAGCCACACTCAAGGTCGACAGTTTAAAAATGACCAGAAAGGATCTCGAAACTGCGCAAGCAGAAGACAAGACCTTGGATAGCTGCAGAAACGAAGTCAGACAAGTACATTATGGAAGGGGATCAACCCATTATTCGTTTACCATAAAAAGGGGGATAGTCTACCGCCATTACCGGTTATTCTCTGGAAAAATGATAAAACAGGTGGTAGTTCCCTGCAAATTGCGCAGCCAAGTGCTTCAGATGGCGCACGAAAGTCTGATGTCAGGTCCTCAAGGTACAAAAAGAACCATTGATCGGGTACTAGGATCGTTCTATTGGCCTGCAGTACAGGAAAAAGCTAAAAGAAATGTTCGATCTTGTGATACGTTTCAAAGAACGTACCCGAAAAGCAAAGTAGGCAAAGCACCACTTGGCCAAATGCCGTTGATTGAGACACGATTCGAGCGAGTGGCAGTTGACATTATCGGACCCTTGAAACCTGTCTCTAACACGGGTAACCGATACATTATGACAATGGTTGACTTTGCGACACGTTATCCGGACGCAGTGGCCCTGCCCGCGATTGATTCGGCGACTGTGACAGAGGGCCTGTTGGAAATGTTTTCACGCACTGGATTTCCCCGTGAGATTCTGTGCGATCAGGCATTTTGCTTCACGTCCGAGTTCATGAGAGAAGTCAACGCATTGTGATCCATCAAACATCTAAGTTCGACACCCTACCACCCTATGTGCAACGGGATGGTTGAACGGTTTAATAGCACGCTGAAACAGACGCTGCGAAAACCATGTCAAGAGGATCCGAAATCATGGGATCGGCTGCTCGTGCCACTCCTTTTTGCATACCGAGAGGTACCCCAAACCAGCATGAAATTATCGCCGTTTGAACTTATCTATGGGAGATACGTTAGAGGCCATTTCAGTATATTGAAGGAGATATGGACGGGAGAACACATCAGTGATGAAGTAAAAACAACATATGGCTACGTCTTGGATCTTCGAGATCATCTTGAGAAGACGTTGCAACTAGCCCATGAGAACTTGTCACAAGCGAGGAAAACTCAAAAGCAGTACTATGATCGGGGAAGCAAGAACAGTCTGCTAGAAGTGAGAGATCTTGCTTTGATCTTAATTCCTACCACGGAGAACAAGTTATTGATGCAATGGAAAGGACCTTTTCGAGTCGTTGGAAAGAAAGATAACCACGACTATTTATTGGACCTGGGACATGGCAACAAACTGTTCCAGATAAATATGCTGAAGCGCTATGAAAATCGGCAGCCAGAGGACAACCCCTCAAACAGCATTTTTCGTGGTCATGGAAGAGGACGAGACAGATACGCCATTACCAGTCTGCGAGACTACCCGAAGTGTTGGCGTGGAAGCAATTCCTATAGCCGAAGGACTGGAAGAAGAGAAGCGTGTTGTGCTTGAAAAGATTCTAGCCGCTTATGACGATGTCTTTTTCGACATCCCTGGAAAGACAAACATTTGGAGTGCCGCCTTGAGTTGACAACATCTGAACTTATTAACACTCCACAGTACCCTTTGCCAATAGCAATGAAGGAAGTCGTCGAGAAGGAAGTTCAAGACATGCTGAAGCTTGGCATCATCCAGAGATCGAATTCTCCTTATAATTCACCACTGGTTCTCGTCAAGAAGCCGGATAACACTTATCGTACGTGTGTCGACTTTCGGTGTATCAATGAGATTCTAATCTCCGATGCCGAACCCATACCACGAACGGACATAATGTTCACCGAGGTCGGCATCAAGAGATATTTTTCCAAGTTCGATCTGACGAAAGGCTATTGCAAGTCCCACTCCATCGGGCTTCAAGACCAGTCACTGCCTTCTCGACGCAGTCAGGACATTACCAATTCACATATATGCCTTTCGGCATCAAGACGGCTTCCGCAGTGTTCACGAGATTAATGAGGACTCTTCTTCAGGGTGTGGAAAACGTAGTCCATTACATTGTTGACGTTCTTGTAGCTACAGCGACCTGGGAGGAGCACTTGGAGACTTTACAGCACTTGTTGCAGCGAGTCCGTGAAGCAGGACTAACCACCAAGCCTCAGAAATGTGAAATCGTCGTGGAATCCATCATCTTCTTGGGTCATCGGTTGGGAGGCGGAACTATTCAACCAGTAGAAAGTACAGTGGTGAAGATTGCTAACGCAACTCGACCCGAGACCAAGAGGTAGCTGCTATCGTTCCTGGGATTAGCAGAATACTACCGCGATTTATTACCCCAATATGCCGAAAAGGCCCAGCCTTCAACGGAATGAACCAAGAAAAGGGAGAAGAACAAGATCTGCTGGAACCAAGAAAGAGAAGCGGCTTTTGAGACACTGAAGCAAGCCGTCTCATCGGGACCAATAGTACGAGCTCCTGATCAAAAAACACACATTCGTACTGCGTTCGGATGCGTCTGACACCTGTATCGGGGCAGTTCTCATGCAGGACCACGATGGGGTGTTACATCCAGTGTCATACGCCAGCCGACAGCTATTGTCGCGAGAACAGAATTACTCCACCATAGAACGAGAATGTCTGGCACTAGTGTGGGCAATAGAAAAGTTTCACATCTTTGTGTACGGAACGCAGTTTGTTGTGCAAAATAATCACCAACCATAAAATATCTAGCTAAAGCCAAACACCTGAACAGCAGAGTACTGAGATGGAGTCTGGCATTACAAGAGTATTCTTTTGATATTCAACATATTAGAGGCTCAGACAAGTCAGGTGCCGATTTAAAGAGTAGGCTGTAACCTAAGCTTTCACAGAAGTGTATTGCAACTGGTTTACAGTTTGTCTACAATGTACATTTCTGAACCAAGTGGTTTATTCACCAGAAGAAAACAGTCATCGTGCCATGGCTGACTACATGCTTTCTTTCCTTGTTTTTTTATGTGTGAGTGTGTGTGAACATTTATTGTGGACATATATCACCTCTATTCACTGGTGTGATGCAGTGGTCTTGTGCGGACACGTGGTGATTGCGACTAAGACGTGGCTAGAAAGTTTTTTTAGAAAGAAAAACTTTTTCCGAAGGAGCGGCTTGTGTGATGAGTGAAGTGGCCGTGCGTGATCGTGAAGATAGAATTGTGTTTGAAGTGCGCGCCACAGAGACAGTCGAAGAAGACGACGCAGGAAAATCAGAAGAGGGGGTGGTGCGAAGAAAAAGGAGTGAGGCAAACGTGGCTGGGAGGAAGAAGCAAGGTGGAAGAACCAGGGCGTGGGAGCAGTGACCCGTCGGGTTGCGGACTCGAGGTCTCAGCAGGCTCCCACCTGGTGCCATACCAGCCGTCCTTGCAGTTCGGGCCTGGCGTGGGCGAAACGTCGCCAGGACGTTTCCGCCAGGCGAGTCCGGCACCTACGGCAGCGAGCGCCAGCCAGCGTTCGAGATAGGCATGGCAACGCCATGCGTGCTCCAGGTCAACGACCTCCGCAGTGAGCCGCGTTCTTGGCCGCGGCTGTCATTGGACTACCCAAGCGTCAGCCGTCCCTTCCCAGCGTTGAGTTTGCTGCCGGGACTTGACCACCGCCTTCCTCTCCAGTGAACTCGTTCTGTTTTTATGCCCTTGTGACTCTCACACCAGCATTCCACAGGATATATTTTTTCCCTTACTTCATTTATTATTAAACCTTTCTTGTCTTTTGTGAATACATTTTTTCGTGTGATTGCATAAACGGCCTCGTTACTGCCCGATGACGATTGAGTCATCGCAGGTTTCCGTACAGAAACACGAGCGTCTCGTCTAGAGCTTGGTCTCTCTATACAGTTCGTTACAGTGCTCAGCCAATAACACCTGAGCTTTCGTTTTAGAAAAGGTTTCAAGTCGAGGGCAGGAATTGGCACCAATGTATTCGTAGCGACTTTGTTGGCGGATCCAGCTAGCTGGTTCCCCGGAACGTTGCCTTGTATTTCGCGCTGTCCTGGCACCCAGCAGACTAAAACATGCTGCTTTGATGATTAGACTGTGCATAAGAGCGAAAAGGGCGGGACAAGGACAGGGTTTTCGTGCTTTTTAAGAGTTTTGAGAGCTTTTTTTGTGTTGAGGAAATCTGTCATTAATAATACCTTCCGTAGTTTTACTTGTTTAATGTATTTAGCAGCTACACGTATCGCACAAGCTTCGCCGGTGAAAATGCTTGTACCAGAATGCAGAATGCCAGCTTCCGAAAACAATGGGCCGACGGCTGCGTACTAGACAGAAGTGTTTGGCTATGAGGCATCCGTAAATAATTCAGGTTATGTGTATTTCTGTTGTAGTCGTAGGAAGTATGTCTGAATATGTGCGATTGCTGCGTGCTTTGTAACTTCCAAGAAATACACGTCGTAATCTATCGCCTGCCACTGCTACGGTGGCTGGCATACTGCGGGAGCCATCAAACGGTGTTCAAGTTACACAGTGGTTTCCTTCGCTAGGCCCCTCACATGGAGTGAGTTCGGCTGTCTCATAGAAGACGGTTTCTCAAACACAACAAGGCTTGACATGTCAATAATTGTGGAATTGTGAGGGATATTTCTTTTCTGCGTTCACTTTAACATATATTATAAAAACATGTAACATCTCTGTAGGTGGAGCGACCATTCGTTCGATTCTACGTACAGCCTTTCTGTGGGGCTAGTGCGAAAAGCACCTGTAGAGAGGCGGATGCCTAGATGATTAACAGTGCCAAGCATCGTAAGGGCAGTAGGTGTTGCAGACTGATATGCTATTGCCCCATAGTCTAAGTGAGTACGTATGAGACTTGTGAACAAATTGATGAGGCACTTGTCATTTTCCCACGTAGTGCGTGACCACACCTTTAGAACATTCATGGTTTTATGGAGTTCTTTTTTAGATACTTGATGTGTGGTATGAGGGTTAGCTTGGCGTCTAAGATTAGGTGTAAAAATTTGTGTTCAGTATTAACAGAAAGACGTTGTCCATGCAGTTGAATATTGAGTTCTGAGCGAATGCCTCTCTTCCTGGAGAACATAACACATCTGCTTTTCTGTGCATTCAGTCGCAACTTCTTTTCTTCTGTTCAATTGGAGACATTGTAAAACAAGATGAACCTGCCGCTGCCACATGGGCGGAATACAAGATTTAAACTAAGCTGGACGTTGTCAATATATAGGCAGTAAAACATATTTTGAGGAATGAACGAACACTAAGAATTCATTTGATCATAAAAATTGTGCAGCTAAGTACACCATCTTGTAGCACTCCTGCTTCTTGAAGAAATGTCTGGGAAAGAATGCTGCCCACTCTGACACCGAATGTCCGATTTGACAAGTAATTTTCGATTATGGTAAACATTCTGCCACGCACATCAAAGTGGGACAGGTCTCTTGATATTTCTAAGTGCCGTGTTGTATCGTAAGCCTTTTCGGTATCGAGGAACACAATAGGTAAATACTTTTGTGGATGAAAGCGTCTCTGACCTGTGCATCAATTCGAACAAGGTGGTCTGTGGTGGATCTACCCTCTCGAAACCAGCCCTGAAATTGGTAGGAAAGTTGTTTGTTTCAAGAAATTGTATAAGTCGGCAGTTCATTATTTTTTCGAAAAGTCTGCACGAGCACCTTGAAAGTGCAATAGGCCTATACCTCGAAACTGAAGACGGGTCCTTGCCCTCTTTCAAATTGGGAATAGTTATAGCCTCTTTCCAGGAAGTAGGGATAGCGCCGGATAACCAAATGGTATTGTTCAAGCAGGGTGAGCTTTCTTCGTTTCGATTGGTAGGTTTTTCAACATACCGTACACCATTCGATCAGAACCCGGGGCGGATTGCTGCAGGAGTTTAGTGATACTTGAAGCCCACCTAAGCTGAAAGCTTAGTTGCATGCGTGTTTTGTACATTTGGGTTCTAGTTTCTGCTTCTGAATTCTTGTTTTATTTTGGAAAGCGTCAGTATAGTTTGACGAGGTGGACACCTGTTCGAAGTGTGAGCCGAGGAAGTTCGCCTAATCTACCAAGCTGCCATAATGTGTGTTTACGAGCGCGAGTGCGTGTACCTGTCTTCCTGCTATGTATACCCTACTAACCATGTTACAGACTTTACTCTTCTTTGTATAGGAGTTGGTCTCTGTTTAAAACGTGTGCAAACGTCACCTTCTGGGCTGCTGACGCGTTCTCCTGCCTTGAGATTTTATTTTCTTAAAGTTGCGAAGGTTTTCCCGCTGTCGGTGAGTTACGTAGCAACCTCCATACCCTGTTGGCTTTTTTCGCGCATTTCGACATTCAAAGTTCCACCATGGCAAGCGTCCTTGCCTGGCAGTCCAGATGTTTGTGAGGTGTATTTGGCAGCTGCATCATGACAAAAGCTGTAAAGTACTGCTTAGCTTCATCTATGCCTAACGCACATACGTCAGTCCCACTCAAATGAGTAAGATTTTGAAACTGTTGCCAGAAGAGTTTGTTTATTAGCTATTTGGAAACATGCGGAGGAATTCAATTGATGTTGGTGTTCTCAAAAATGAAGAATGTGGTCACTTCTATATGGATTATTCATGACTTTCTATTTCAGTAAGGGTAAAGTGAAGGAGATGCCATACTGAGGTCTATAGACGAGTATGTTTTGTTGGCGATGGTTTTAATACATGGGTTGCTCCCCTAATTAACTGAGAGGGTACCGAAGAGAAAAGAAAGTGTTCTATGAGACGACCCTCGTGCATCACAGCGAGAATCACCCCACCGACCGCTTTGTGCGTTCAGGTCCCCAAGTACCACACAAGGTTTAGGTAGTTCGTCTATTTAAAGACTGAAATTCACGCTTTTCAAGACGGTGGTGTGGAGGTATGTACATAGAGCAGGCACTGACTAGTTTGTTTAGAGGAAATTCTCGGATAGCCACCGCCTTGAAGGAAGTTTAAAAAGTAATTGCGTACATGCTATCCCTTGACTAACTATAACAGCCACACACACCGGATGATGGCGTAACATCACCTCTATCTTTTCGGAAGATTACGTAGGTACCTAGGAAGGTTGTGTGTATTCGTTTTAAGAGATTCTCTTGTACACACAGCTCTTTAGGACTGTGTTCTTGTAAGAGTTCTTGTAGGTCATCGAGGTTTTGAAGGCCTGGGATAATCCACTGTATTATTTCTGTCTGCATATTGAGAAGAGAAGCTACTGTGTGTACAGAAACTATCCTGTGCTGAAAAGAACTGGT
>WOVY01008595.1:0-15363 GCA_013436015.1 Rhipicephalus annulatus | reverse complement strand
GCGTGTTTGGAGAGATTTTTTTATGAAACAACCGTGGTGCCAAGCCCAGATCAAGGTCTGTATATAGGGCAGAGTGGTTCCACCCACATACGTCATCAGAAAACTTCCTCGGAATGCCCATAATGCATGGCGCTCACTCATCATTGCGAATGGGCCAAGAGGCAGGTGGCAAATTGCCTAACAGTCTGTGAAGCTAAACTAAGCTAGAAATTTAATGAAGTAATAAACATCAAACAAATGGAAGTGCTAAAGGATCAAAGGTTACTCATCTGAGCTTCCTCACGGAAACGTCTACGACCGATAGCCACTGCTTAGAACAAAGACACGCAAATCACATGTGTCGCTAGCTTATGAACAATGGGTTTTACACAAGCAATACCGACAAGAGAATATTTAATTAACAAAAGTAAGAAGAACAACGGACTTCGTCTTTGTTGACACTCTGGCATGTGATAAACCAGAGTTAAAATAAGGGAGATGTTACTACATATTCATTTCGATATAGTAGCGGTAACGGATGTGAAAATGCAGAGCACAGACTCTGAATTGTTATTAGCAACATGCAGAAGTAGGTGACGCAGTGTTTTCTTGTGGGAGAAACTTACCGCAGTTTTAGAAAACCTAAATTTTGGTGCATGTTACACTACAAAAATGTGGTCAAAATCAACGTAGTAAAACTACTAACGTCCTGTTTTACAACCACAACGCGATTTCGGCACATGAGTCCTTGCAATTCCTTTTTTACCCGCCTCCCCGTGTCACAGACAAAAACCATGAGTCAAATACAAAAACACATATTTCGGAAGTGCGTCTTCGTGTTGGTCAGCATGCTTTATTATTACGTCCCACGTCGTGATTGACTGAACTATCTGAAAAAAAATATTTAGCATAACACGTTTTTGTGCATGTGGTTGTTCGGTTCACTGAACCATAAATGAAAGAAGGGGCCTCTCTCGTTTTTAAACGCTGTGCAAACTAAATTTACATTGGTCGTCTCTCCGAAGCGTGTCTAGTTTCTCGCATTCAGATAGTGTGGCAGTTTCTTCGCAAGTAGGACCAGCCTTCGGTTCAACTTGCACCTTTTGCTAAGCAGGCGAAAAACAATGTCTTGTACCGAAGAAACACAAGCCGCGGTGGACGTGCAAAGAGTGAATGATCATTCATTGTGCTCAGCTGCGCGCCCTTTTCAGATTTTGACGCCACGCAGACAAGTGTGCGTTCCAAGTGAGCGCCGTGTAGACACAAAGGTCTTCGAAGCATGTGCATTACAGGCTGCAAGGCAAGACGGAAATATGTCTGCGGCGAAACGCAGCGCCGGCGATTTCGCAGCAATTGTGAGTATTTGATGTTTTGGTTCGTGTGGACTGAATCGCAAATTATCAGGCATTGCTGACATCGTCTGTGTTACAAGCAGGAAGCGTCATTAGGTATTACGAAATAAATGAGATGCCTGATTTGAGTACAGGGAGATTGAAATGTGATGTTGATATGGTGCATGAATCCCATTTGTGCTCATCACGAACGCATATCAAGGCTGCGCCATTGGTTTAAAGCGAAGTATTTTTACTTAGTGAACGTGCTACCAAGTTTTACTTGTTATGGTGCTTGTATGCGAACTCAGAAGTCGCAGGATCAAATTCGTGCCATGGCGTAGGCACTTCAATCAAGACAAAATGCTTGAGGCGTGTGAGCATCAATTTGAAGGCACGTGAATGCATTCCTCGTGATCGAAATTTCGGGAGTCCTTCACCAGCGCGTCTCACAATCATGTCGTCATTGTGGCACATGCAACTCCAAGAAATATTAGTTACTTCAAGGCGTAGACAACACAGTAGAAGGTGTTGAGTCGTCAACTTTTTATACTGACCAATGTTAATTTGTTCTTGCAAATTAAAGCCAAAACTAAGCCAAAGCTCTGCTGAACATGCGCAGTTGTTCTATCGAAGCCGGTTGACCTGTGTATGTATTCCTGACTTTCCTTTTAATAAAGTTTAGTTGAGAGTCAGCGCTCACGTTGTCTTATCTTTCGTCTGCGTCTGCGTCCTTTTTGCACTGTGAGTTATCGAAAAATTACCCTGGCTTTGTGTTTCTAAAACTTGTGACCTCAAGACGTCTGCAGCTGCAACTATACGATGAAAGCTACTAGCATATGAAGGAATGAAGTAGGGTTAGCATATAGCTGCGCGCAGGACAAGTTTCAGGCGGAACTGACTGTCTTTTGATGGGGTAATACCACTACCAGAATACAGAAGAGCCTGTTGATTATGTTACGCCAAAATGAATCTCATGATTCGTCCCTATCGTGATTCGCTGTCCGATAAATAATTGATGCACTTTATTTTGGTGTTTATACTAGTGCAACAACGGGTCAACGTATATACACCGAAATGTCATACAAGATTCAATCACTGCAACGGAAACGGCTGGGTTCGTACGTGTACTCTTGATCTCAAACAAATCTCACGCACACGACACCAAGAACACGGAAGCAGAGAGGTGGTAGCAGTGAAGAATTCTCACTAATTCAGCTATAAACTAGCATACGTCGTCTAAGATGACAAGGACCTGGAAAGCTAGAAAAGCTGCGTATTTCATTTTTGGCTATAAATAGTTGGCTCGCCTTTGTGCTTAAAATTGTGTAAAATAAGTGTGAAAAGCGGTATTCTAGCTTATCTGCCATGGGTTTTCTGATCAGTAAAGACTACAAAAAAAAGCCATCGTTCATTTTACAACGGATTCTATTGTACATGCAATATGGGCTACTTTTCGTGGCAAAAAAATGCGCCAATCGGAATCACATTGTTGCAATTAGGGTGTAAGATGAACTAACGACCCCAAGAGATTCATTAGGCTCTCCTAATTTCTTTGTGAAATGCTAGAATAACTTGTAAATTTGTTTATTCTTAAGTGCTTAACTGATAAAAACCAGTAAATACATGTGCGTACTGGCGAAAACCAGTAAATACAGTTTGAACACTGACACCTATGAACCGAAAAAAAAAATGAGAGCTCGACATAATTCGTTACACACTAAATGTACGTTTCTGTTGCAGTAAATAGACGCCGTCACGCGACACTCATACCATAGGCTCATTAATTACCAGCACTTGCGCAAAAGCCTCGTAGAGCACTGTTTTGAATATCAGTACTATTGTTTGGGTTAAAACAAGCGTTTTCAATTTATCCCCGATAAACCAAGTTTACAAAACTTCTATGCTGGTTGCCGGTTCATAACCAGATGACTTCCTTTTTGATCAAATTTGACATGTTAGAGTTGGTACGTGAGTGTAGGCGAAAGGAACCTTTAGGTAACGCAGGTTCTTGCCCATTTCTTCTTTTCTTGTTCTTGCTAATGCTCTTATAACTTAAGAATACGCAGTGACGTAGCCAAGAAACAAGGGGGGGGGGGGGGGGGCTGTTTAAACTCTCTCCTCTCTCCATAGTTTTTAAACATTGCTCGCATATGTATTCACCCACAATAAAACGTACGGAAAAAACTGAAAAGCGCACCAATTTTCTGATAAAACACACTACTAAATTCCGCATGTAGACACTGATTATGTCCCAGATGATATGCGAGACTGCGTTGGTGCATTTTTCAAGTATGTTTAACCTGTCACGTAAAATGAAGTAATCTTTCCCTTAGCCCGTATGAACCAGCACATTATAGTTTTACGCTTAACAAACAGTGGCACAGAACTACTTGAAAGGCAGGGTCTGAATGGTGGTGATTGAGGTGTTAAAATGCCCGGACACTTCTCCCCCCTGCACAAGAATAGTGTGTATTCCGGGTCACAAAAGTCCCCAGGGAAATGAAGTGGCAGTCACCGTGGCCCACGAACGCGTCAACGAGGTGTTTCTCACACGAGATCCGATGCCCTTCCCCCGCAACGACACAAGCAAAAGCAAGAGAATCCATACCACCAACTAGTACATTACTGCAACATTATCGACTCGAACGCAGGTCATACACTCCGTCGCATCCAAAACTCATCAGAGACAAAGGCTCCGCCTACTGGGGCCTTCAAACAACGTCTTCACCCACGGCGTACTATTGCACCTTATTAGGTCAACGTTGCATAGCTACATATGTCCTCACTGCAATGTGGCAGAATTTTACGCGCACCTCCTTTTGGGATGCAAAGTAAGCGTCCTAAGACACAAGCAGTCGCAACAGATGCTGATTCAAACCTACAAAGTTAAGCGCGGGTGGCTGCGATTTCCCAGCCGGACCTGGTCGACTAGCATCAACCTTTCGAAGGAGCGCGGCGGGTGATCCAGGCCAGAGGGATCCTGGAATAACGGACCTTCCCACATTTACTCACAAGCTTTATGCTATAATGGTTTTCACTCTCTCTCTCTCTCACTCTTGCAGAATTTTGGCAGTTGTGATTAGGCATTTTGTCACCTTTGCTTCGATTTTGTTTTCGCCTGAGGTGTGTTAGATTAACTTTGACGCAATGGCTTCTAATAATAACCCATGGCCTTTATTGAAGAACGCTTCTTAAACAAGGTGTTTTGTGATTGTCGATCTGCCTTATCTTATGATATTCCTGGTATAAAAAGTGGTCTAACCTTTCTCTTACGAGAAAGTTTTCGGACCAATGATTAGTACTCAGAAAGAGATTTTTTCTGAATGCTGATAAGGTTGTCTGTACCACTTTCTTCAAACGTGTGACATGTAGATACTCTAAAGGTAAGAAACGCCGATTAGCGTCACAGAATCTAGGTACACGTAGGAGCGGCGGCAACTTATCCTAGCGACAAGTCCACCGCTACATGACTTTGCATTAAAAACGTACACACATTTTGCAGTTATGTATTTTGTCGCACTTATTCTGGGGCAGCTGCGCCTGATGGGCATTCTCATTGATCTTGCATGTGTTGACAATCAACACGAAAGAGCAAGTTGCTCCTGGCGGCCCTCCTGCTTCTGTGGATACTATGGATAATGTTCGGCTACCGGAGCAACCTGGTGCGGCGGGGTAAGAATCATGCAATTCTATCTCGACAACAATAGTATGTACAATAAATACATGAGAATGAAACTGGTGGCGCTTGGTCTAAATTCACTAAATTCACTAAATTATTACCTGGGGTAACTAAATTATTACCTGCGTGTAAAAATGGTTTCTATCATTTCATGTAGGTAAAATACGGAACACGGTGTCGCTTGGTGCATAACTGGTTAGACAAACAGACGTTTCACTTACATATGTCTTAACCACTATGTTCTATTTGAGCTGGTACCGTGCACCACTCCGGCTTGGTACATTTGAAAAAAAGAAGTTGTCAAACATTTGTTGTGTTAATTTTTAAACGCGAAGCATTTCTTAGCGAACTTCTGTGGCTTTGAGCGTATCTATCTTTCTATCTATCTATCTGTCTGTCTGTCTATCAATCTATCTATCTATCTATCTATCTATCTATCTATCTATCTATCTATCTATCTATCTATTTAGCCGCTTACGTTTAGGTGCTCCCGTGGTCACCCTATTAACTTGGCGTGAACAAAAACTAGCATGAGAGGGTAAGAAAGTTTGACAAGTAGGACGCGCAGGTCAAGACTTCATAATTTCGCACTCACGTCGCGTACGTCGTCAAACACTTCTTGCCAGACAGTGCCACATACCAACGGGTGGGTATGTGCCACTGGTATGCGGGTACGTGCCACAGGTGAATAATACTAGGTATTTACCCAAGAATAACGAGAAGACACGTGGGCAATTTTAACGCGCGACTGTTAAGAATTCCCGACGTCGGTAGCGTCTACCCAAATCCTAGCTGAAATCAAACCCAAGAATTCTGGGTGCCAATGAAGCATTTTACCACAGAGCTACACCAGGTCTAGATGATACTTTTCAAATAGAGCTAATCTTCGTGAAACGTTAGTAGGGGTTGCAGTGCTGCATACTCAATTTTATAAACATTATACATGTACTATTTTGATACAGCCATCACATCGGGTTAACGTCAGATGTGGTTAGTTGCCATGCGCTGAAGTTGATTTTGTAGCTGTGTGTCACACAGGTCCCGTAAATTAGGGAGGCGATCGCCGGGCTAATTCCAAGGGTCGAAATATCGGCCCCCCCGAACCGCACCACGAAAGCGTGGACAATTTAGAAGTGTTCCTTTTTGGCGCGCCAGCGGACGCCGGCTGTGGCCCAAAGAACAAGTCAGAGCCGAGAGTTGATAAACAAACAAAAGTATATTCTCAATAAGGCAGATCAGAAAAACAATACACTAATATGCTCACTCCACAATAGCTGAGTACAATCGGTCACCAATCAATCAACACACTACACAGTACAATAGCCACACTCGAACAACGGACACAGACAACAATACACACTACAATGCAGTCGCATGCACTGAACAACCAAGACACTTGAAGACTAAAGAGACAGAAAATCTATTCAGTCCAACGTCCTGGGAACAGAAGTCTGAATGCTACTCTTCCGAGAATCACTCACTCAAAGTCCAGCGCTGTTGTCGTTTCCGCTGCCCCCTGAAGTTTCTCTTCCAGGAAACCTCGCCGAAGTTTCTCTTCCAGGAAACCTCGCGTCCTCAAATGGCCACTCTCCAAGCTTCAAACTTCTTCACCGGAAACACGTCGGCTTCACACACGCAGCTGTTGCCACGCGTCTTCGCTCAATAGCGGTAAACACACGCTCTTGCCTGTAGCTCGAGCCTTCACCCCTCAGGTGGAAATCCTCTTCATCTCCGGCTTCGTCCCTACGGACCAAAACCTTCGCCGACTACACGGCGGAATCCCTACGCGCTCTCTGGCGCTCACTTCCGTCTTCTCCTGCTCTCTCGTCTCGGCCGCTCGATTAAATACCTTCCGTGCGAGATTCCATAAGGTTCTCGTCATTTCGTCGGCGCGATACGCAGCGAAGGCTGGGGAGAGGCGAGACGGTTGGAATGCCCTCCGCGGCGGATGACTCAACTCGGTATGACCACGCCCCTTTCCTTCTAGAAAAATCGCGGGCTTGCTGGGCCGCCGATGTGGGGTGAGGAGGTTCGTCGGCGAAGTCACGCTTCCGAGGGGAGAGCGCGCGCCGGGGGAGCCTTGGATGTTCGTTTTCTTTTTTTTTCTTTTGACCTCGCGGCGTTTCTCCCGCCCGTTATCGCAAGAATTTGGCGGCGCGCCTATTTTTAGCGCTCATTCTGTGACACTGCCCCCCACTTTAAGAATATTATCTCATAATATTCAAAACCACACAAACGAGCGCGAACAGTCACCAACCACTCTCACAGACTGTAACACCATCCGTCACTCATGACACTTCACATTCACAATAGATCACCTAATACAATTGTACATTGTAATTCAATTACACAACACGTGAAAACACAACCACAAGCACATGAGTACAACACTCCACCACATATTCCAAACAATACAAACGTACAAGGTTCTGTCTTTACAACAATTCTGTCTTTACAACACTATACATCACAGCACAAACACTTCGACACTTGTGACACAGGATAACACAACATTAACACAACATATGGCACTCAGCACTGCCAAACTCAATCTGATTTGAACTCGACACCTATCCGGTGCATTCCGAGCGGCGCTTGCGCCCTTCCTTGCGGTGCTCGCTCGATCTCTTCTTGTGTTTCCACGTTCTTTTTCGGCGAGCCCTATCCAACGACGATATCTGAGGCGGCGTCTCAGCCATCGTTGTCACTTCCGACACCGTTAACGGGTCATACTGTTCAACGGGTCGTATCTGTTTATTTACCAGCTCGTTCATGTTATGGCATTGGGCTTGGCTGGCCAACTCCGTCATTTTTACACTGTCGTTCGGTTGGGGTCGTGCCGACGTACGTCCAGCTGCCCAGCACGTGAACTCATTCAACTCGATCATCTTCTCATTCGCTGTCTCTTGCACCGCGGCTTCACCTTGGGCTCTAGTGAGATCCGTCACGGGATGCTCCTCCTCTGTATCTCGTGGTCGCTGGGTTGGCGAGGGCTCTATCTTAGGGTCTTCTCCCAAACCTTTCGGATCATTCGGTCCTCGCGCCCCGGCGATGTTTCCGATGTCAAGGTCATACAGGGGGGTCGTCATGCATAAAGCAGTAACCTTCCCGCTGAAGTACGGGGTTTCAACCTCAATTTCTGCTTCGGGAAGCATCCGAACCGTACGGTCAATTAGGCAAACCGGTTTCGTTTTGCCTGTTAACTAACTTTCCCGTACCAAATCTCTCCGCACGATAACAGTGGAGCTGCCGGTATCTCTTAACACCATAATCTTTTTGTCTGCAACTTTTCCAGGCAGCGTTGGCATTCCCTTCGAAACACCGGTTGGCTGTTTTGCCATTACCGCACCCACAATAGGAATTTTCTCCCCATTTTTCAACTCCACAAATCCGTCGGTGACGGCATTATCATCGGATTTCGGTGCTGCTAGCACACAGGATACCTGGTGAGTTTGACTCGCTCCGTTTCGACATGCATCTGCTTTGTGCCCAGTCTGACCACACTTGAAACATTTTACTGCCGTAAGGCTCGTAAAGATCGTTCGCCAGGTTTTTTGCGCGATGTCCCACTCGGTTGCACAGAAAACATCGTGGAATGCTCTCTGGTGCACGCTTCTTTTCTTCGGGAGCCAATTTCTTCGAGTCATCGGGACAATCCTTCTTGACCTTGGCCAAATTAGTTCCACCTTGCGCTTCCAAGAATTGATCAGCCAATTCAAGCATTCCTTCAAGTGACTCAGCCTTCCTCTCTTTCAAATACAGCGACAGGCTTGGGTGGCAACTAGTAAGAAATTGTTCTCTAATTAGGAGCTCTCTAAGTTCATCGTACTCCTGCGCTGTCCCTGAAAGTTCAATTTATCTGTCGAAATTATGACACAGTCGGGCGGCATACTGCGTAGCCGTCTAACCATCAGCTGGCTTTCCTGTCCGAAATCTGTCAATGAATCCTTCTACAGTAAATCTAAATCGCTTCAGCAAAGCAGCTTTCACCTTGGCATAGTTGGCTGCATCGGTCAGCGTCAGCCTGCCGTACACACTGAGCGCTTCACCACTCAAGCAAGTACTCAAAGCAGTTGCCCATTGATGTTCCGGCCAATTCTGGCTCCTCGCAGTCGTCTCAAATCGGTGAAGGTACACGTCAAGGTCGTCCTTCCTTTCATCAAACGCTACGAGTAGCTTGCTAGGGTTCAAACGGAAGCCGTGGTCCTCCCGTTCGCTGCTTTCAACTCTAGCTTGGACGGGAGTTTCACTTCGCTGTTGCAAACAGAGCCGCTCGAGTTCCATCTCGTGCTGCCGCTGCCGTTCCCCTTCAGCCATCTCCGCTTCTCTTTCTTCTTTCAGCTGTCTCTCCCTCGCTTCGCTTTCTTCTCTCGCCGTTCCGGCTGCCAACTTCTCTCTCTCCAGCTCCAACTTCAATTGCTGCTCTCTTTCTTCTTTCGCCCTTTCAGCTGCAAGCTTTTCTCTCTCTAACTTCAACTTCAATTGTTGCTCTCTTTCTTCCTTCGCCCTTTCAGCGGCCAGCCTTTCTCTCTCCAACTCAGCTTCTTTTTCCGCTTTGGCTCTTTCGACCGCCAACCTCTCTTTTTCCAGCTCAGCTGCCTTTTCTTCTTTGGCCCTCTCTTTTTCTTCTTTTCCTTCTGGGTGACCCACTTCCGTAGTTCGGCGCCAGAAAGACCCATCTTCTCACCAAGAGCTACTAACTTTTCGAGATCCATGGTGTCTCGCAAATAAAACCTTGCCGCGTGCAAAAAGTATCTGCCTAAATCAGTCTATCAGAACACTCCTCTGCACTCGTTAACGAGAACACTGAACAACACACCAAATCGTTCCGATAGCACTATCAACAACTCGAGGCTCTTTCTCACTACTTTGGACACACTGTGCGCCAAAAGGTCCTGTCGCGGACACCAGATTAATTGTCACACAGGTCCCGTAAATTAGGGAGGCGATCGCCGGGCTAATTCCAAGGGCCGAAATATCGGCCCCCCCGAACCGCACCACGAAAGCGTGGACAATTTAGAAGTGGTCCTTTTTGGTGCGCCAGCGGACGCCGGCTGTGGCCCAAAGAACAAGTCAGAGCCGAGAGTTGATAAACAAACAAAAGTATTTTTCTCAATAAGGCAGATCAGAAAAACAATACACCAATATGCTCACTCCATAATAGCTGAGTAGAATAGGTCACCAATCAATCAACACACTACACAGTACAATTAGCCACACTCGAACAACGGACACAGACAATACACACTACAATGCAGTCGCATGCATTGAACAACCAAGACACTTAAAGACTAAAGAGACAGAAAATCTATTCAGTCCAACGTCCTGGGAACAGAAGTCTGAATGCTACTCTTCCGAGAATCACTCACTCAAAGTCCAGCGCTGTTGTCGTTCCGCTGCCCCCTGAAGTTTCTCTTCCAGAAAACCTCGCCGAAGTTTCTCTTCCAGGAAACCTCGCGTCCTCAAATGGCCACTCTCCAAGCTTCAAACTTCTTCGCCGGAAACACGTCGGCTTCACACACGCAGCTGTTGCCACGCGTCTTCGCTCAATAGCGGTAAACACACGCTCTTGCCTGTAGCTCGAGCCTTCACCCCTCAGGTGGAAATCCTCTTCATCTCCGGCTTCGTCCCTACGAACCAAAACCTTCGCCGACTACACGGCGGAATCCCTACGCGCTCTCTGGCGCTCACTTCCATCTTCTCCTGCTCTCTCGTCTCGGCCGCTCGATTAAATACATTCCGTGCGAGATTCCAGAAGGTTCTCGTCATTTCGTCGGCGCGATACGCAGCGAAGGCTGGGGAGAGGCGAGACGGTTGGAATGCCCTCCGCGGCGGATGACTCAACTCGGTATGACCACGCCCCTTTCCTTCTAGAAAAATCGCGGGCTTGCTGGGCCGCCGATGTGGGGTGAGGAGGTTCGTCGGCGAAGTCACGCTTCCGAGGGGAGAGCGCGCGCCCGGGGAGCCTTGGATGTTCGTTTTCTTTTTTTTTTCTTTTGACCTCGCGGCGTTTTCTCCCGCCGTTATTGCAAGAATTTGGCGGCGCGCCCATTTTTAGCGCTCGTTCTGTGACACTGTGTCTGGAGCCAGCATCTTCGCGAGCATCAGCGCTTCATAACAGCCTCTGGTGTTGCTAATGCGCGTGTTTCAGTTGACATCGTTGTGCAAGTGGAAAACAATTGGTTATGTAAACACCTGCAACTCTTCAAAATATGTCTGTGCGTACAACATTTGTGCATATATTTAGCGTCATTTCATTCATAACGTGTCGCTTAATAAAAATTGCAACATGGTCACCTTTCCTCCGCATGCTTTGCATAACGTAGATTCCCAGGTACGTGGGAGCTTCCGAATGTTTTTTTTACCACCCCTCATGTAGAACCTCTAATCTGGGGCCTTTGGGGTAACTGAGTTAAATGAAATAAATAAACATCCTTGTTACATTATTTGTTAGCTTTTTATTTTTATCAATAATTGGTAAATTACACCATCAAACAACACAGGATGTACCAATAAATAAGTCCATTCATAATTAAACATAAGGAAACTTCTCACTGTAATCGTGAGTACTTTCTGCGCCGCGGCAGTGCTAATAAATGAACTAGAGACATCAATAAGAAGAATAATTGGCAAAACTATGGTAAATGTCCAATTGTTCAGTGTTTTAGCGCGCGCTATGCGCGCGCGCACACGCACACACACACGCTCGTATGCATGCACATGTGCACAAAGAGACAGAGAGACTCACGTGGTGAGATGGATCGAATTATGGACAAAGGCTGAATAACGGCAAACTCTAATTGCCAGCTAGTATTTCGCTAATTATTCGCATGTCAGGAATCAACACGTATCTGAAATCTGCAAATAATTGTTCGTTGGTATTTGTAGTACATAAAGCTTACAGTGATGGTAGCGAATCTTGGTGGCATAAAAATGGCAGTGTTTTGGTGCCTTTTTGTTGTGTCTGGTAAAAGCACACAGTTATTATTCCAAGCTATAGCTGCCTGTGTATAGATAAGCATAAAATACAAACATTCCCTACTACAATAATGACAACGAATCGGAATTCCCAGAGGGCGAGAATTTTAGAGAGCCACCATTTATTGCTTGATGCATTGCTGCATCATACTGTTGTACAACACATGCGAACAATTGAATTGCTGCATAAGCAGATGAAAACGCCTGTACTTATTTATTACCATATATTTCAAACTACTGTTCAGCGGTGATATCACATCTGTATTGGTATCTGCTGTACAGCATTATTCGCACTTTTGCACAATAAAATATTGCTGTTGAATCATGGACGGCGAGAAGTTATGAATAGTGGGGTGCATTAACCGGCAGCAGACTGAAATAAACAATGATGGTTTTCAAAACACTGTGTTTACATGCTCTTCAACACACTGCACTGTGGTTCGGGACTCATTCTTATTGATTCGATTTTTTTTAGCTGAACGTGAACACATTGAAATTGTGCACCCTCATGCACGGACGCCGCCACCGCAAATCGGTCCGGAGAGTCAAGTGACCAAAATGACCACTGTGAAAGAAAGTACCGATGCGTCCGTGTCAAAGAGTAAGTACGTTTTTGTTACGCAAGGAGGACGAACAAATTGTATGGTCGCGTTACGATGCAGAAAAGTCAACCAACGCAATGCGAAAGTATTAAAACGCGCATCACGCACACAGCACATTTGCGTCTAACTCGCTTAATAATATCTCGCTCTATTTGTTCTGAGGCATCATTACACATCCTGTGGTCATAAATAATGAACAAAAATTACTCCATGCCTGCACGAAACGCCAAACACATTAACAGCCAAAGCTGTAAGAGCAGCCTTTCTGGCACTGCAGGTAACAAGCCTATATTGAGGAGCACAACATTTCATGTGAAATATCGACAGTGAATAAAAAGAATGCACCTACGCAAACCAATGATAGTAGTAGTAGTAGTAATAGACTTTTATTCAGCCAAATTTACAGGCCGAGCATTTCGACCAATGGTATGATACTACTTTGTAAATAATTTACTTTGTGAACCAAAATTATTTTGAAACAACTGAAGTCCCTATTTATAATGGTTTTTCGAGACAGGTATCTTGCTCGGCAGCAATTGCTAGTCAGGTCTACAGTCGTAACAATTAAAAAAGGTGTTACTATCTGCCCCAAAACCGCGGATAAAGGGGGCGGAAGCACCCATGCTTCGAACCGTGAACTGCGCTCGTCAACAGATATTGTGGACTCAAGACCAAGGTTGCCCGCCGAATCTGGCGGGTAAACGTAACTGTGCTCCAGAAGGGGCCCCACATGGCGAAGAGAAAATTCACACAATATGCTTGTTGAATGCGAGTTAGTGAACTTCAGGCATTTGGCCTTGGGAGATCAACGATATAAATGCCTTAGCTAGGATGATTACGCTCTGATTTGTTCTCATCGCCATCACCATCACTCTTATTTGTATCAGAAATGTTAGTCTTTAGTCATTAAACATTAGTGTTAGAAAGAATGAGTTAGGCATTATCATAACCAACGTGATTCCCACGGACTTTGCCCCAACTGCGCAGGTGAATTTCTCCCTTGCCGTGGTGCGCTGAGCAAGGCGACAATTCTTTTCTTTCCTACACAAAAATTCCAAAGAAGAAGGATAATACAATAACTAGCCTTATACCTGTTTTGCCCAAATATATTACAATAACACAGGATTATACGACACAATAATTCGGCATGAAATGGTGAAGGCCACACAGAATATTTTGCATTCATTGATCCTACTAACAGTCTAGTTGTCTGCGCATGGTCTGGAAAAACCACAGCGCAGCATTTAACATACACTCACGAAACACTAGTGCTAGTTACAGTATTCTATGCACCATGATTAGGCTGTCCTTGATAGGTTGTCCTTCATGCTTAAATCCCTGCTGTTCTCAAGATTGCACTTTGGATGGCCTTCGTATTATATTACTTGATTCAATATGTATGTTACCGAAATAAGCTACAAATGACTATGCTATAAGTATTTTTGGCGTCCGCTGATATCATCATAAAGTACCTCCAAGATACCCAGAAAGAAAAGATCCCTTTGGCGTGAGCGCACACTACAGATGGCTATGCTATATCAAGTTTCGTCTGTACCCCCAATTGGCCCATGAAAGCAAACGACGGTCTGCCGCTCTAAATTGCCTCCGCATTTGATAGAAAACTCACACGGTTCATTGTGTATTTACCTAAAACGACTCGAAAGCCAACCAATACAAACGAGCCATGGCTTCATTGTCGCATTGCAAAGTGCTTTTTCATTTTTTAGGAGCGGAACTCCTACCCACACACCCGCCGTCGCCATCAAAGCTCCCCGCCGCATCAGCACTCACACCTCTCTCCCACCTGTTTCCCTCTCCTCTGAAACTGGCAAAGCGGCCGCACACTCACTCGCTCAGTCATTCCTACCATCGAGCGCATCAGACGCTCTCCCCACCCGCTCACATGACAGCACACCGCAATTTCTGACATCATGGTGTCATCACACCTTTTTTTGCAATATTCACACCATAATAACTACTTAGAGTGACGTCATCACGTGATAATTTAGCCTCATTCGTCCTTAGATCCGCGGGAGAGTCGACACCCATGGTTATATTTCACGTTTTGTGAGGCATCTTAGGCTTTCGCCTTTAAAAAATGAGCCGAGCTTGCAACTAAGTTACGCAAGGCTGTGTGACAGCAGAACTGGTGTGCACGTTTCAGGTTCCATGTAGACGTCCTTACAGAATGCTTGGCGTAGTTACTCAGCACGTGCCGAATAATGACGACGATAACGTTTTTATCAACGGCGCGTTGCGAGCATGCACTATAAACTATATGTTGATACAAGCGCCCACCTATCTACTATGAGCACACATCTACGCCACCGTTTGCAGAAGATCATGACGCCCTCTATGACTCAAGCTATACGTGTTTGCCAATGGCGGTGCTGTAGAAGTCGTCGGAAAGTGCCCTGCTCGTGTAAACATTGCTGGTCGTGACGCCGTAGTTCTTTTCGTCATTCGAGATCGTTGCCCCATGACCTCATACTAGGCCTTGATTCCCTCTCGGCACACTCGGCTTTATTGACTGTTCTTCTGGTACGATCAGCCTCGACCTTTCCCTGCTCTCTAATACCTGTGAAAAGCCTGTCAGCCGCTTGGGTCCAACCAATTTTGTTCACTTGCCCACCTCGAGCTGTGACAATACGTCTGTCTGTCATCGACCCCTCCAGATCCCGACGGAGACTACATCGTTAGACCTATAACAGATGCACGACTGACGCGCAGTGTTACAGTGCCGCATACGATAGCCCACCATAGTGGACAGCTGTGTGTTTCTTCCGCTGCT
>WOVY01008594.1:0-10938 GCA_013436015.1 Rhipicephalus annulatus | reverse complement strand
GACCTCACCACCAAAGCATCTAAAAGGTGATCAGTGGCGTAGCACAATTAGGATGGGTGAGAGGGGGAGGCGAACCCCAGTTTTAAATGCGGGACATTGCTTAGTCGCACAATGTCTCGCTAGGCGTTGGTGCCGTCCACACTCCCACTGCGCGTATGCGCGGCTCGTCTCGTACGTCGTCTCGTTCTCCCTCAAACGCGGGCGGTGTGTATATAAGAGGGTAGAGCACGCGTCGGAATTCAATCAAGGGCGTCTTGGCTTTCGCTTGACTTGACGCTTTGCTTCATTTGAGTAGACCCAACATTCACGCGATACCCCCCCCCCCCCCCACTCCCCGACCGTATTTTACTCTATAGTTCCCCCTGTGGTAAGATTGGAGTGCCATTTCGTCTTCAATTTTGTTGCTTATATAAACACCTAGCAATAGAAAGCACGCACATATATACACTAAATATGGTTGAACACCCCAACCAGGCAGGCCCAACAAAAAAAAAAAGTTTATGGCCCTGTCACTGACTGCGAACGCTTCAAGTGAAGACGAGGCTGGCTCAATTTTCTTTTTTACTAACCCAAACGGATAAACGCCCCGTACGCACCCACGAATACACATTGCATTTCAAAAGCTATAGCTTACAGTGATCCATGCGTCAGTCGTCTGTCGGTCGTGTTAGAGAAAGTGGCATTCGCGTTGGCGCCTTTCCATCAGCGGTGACTGGCTGACAAACTGCCAAACAGTCAACATACAGCCAGTGAAGGACATTAACTTTTGAAGAGCGTCGGTGCAGACACGCAAACCAGGTGGTGGTGATGGTGGTGGGGGTGGTGGTGTTGCAGCAGGCGGGATTAGCCTGGCCTGTATGGCCGGCAATTGTTCCGCCTGAGCATCTCCTGAATTTGGAAATCGTCACCACGTGTCGGACAGCCCATGCAGTGTCTCGCAGGAAGACCAACAAAATTCGTTTGCACGTTCCTCCTAGTTGCCGCTGGTCCCTCAGGAAAGATGACGTCATCAACTGTCCGGTGCCTATGACAGCGTTTTCGCAACACGCAAACCACAAACTACACCGCGTAATCAGCGAGCGATTTCGTTTGTCACCCACCCCGTGTATGCGCAGCAGCGCGCGTTATCGTTGACGTGCCACGATACTTTTGTCGTATTATAGGAAGTTGTAAGAAGTCGTCAAACACGCTGCTACACTCTCGAGGTGCGCGTGAGGTCTTGCTTCCGCACACAAGACCACGCAAACAGAGCTTTTTCAAGCTATCCCACAACTGCCCCGAAGGTGCGCGTAGCACTATGGGAAAAGTGTGCACGCCGAGCAAACCGGCTCTTCCTACGCCCGCTGCTCGTTTGCGTCATGCGAGCACCGAATGAAAAGAACACGCCACCGCTTCTTGGATAGGTCCGAACGCACCTGCATGTATATAGATACGCATGAAGTGAGAAGACGCACTCAGCGTAGCTATCACTGGGCGGATGTACAAAGGATGCAGGGGATGAGCGGCATTCGAGTTGTTGCGTGCCGATACAGGTAGTCGAAGCGTGAAGAATGTGACAGGAACACCTGAATTCGTAGAAAACGCAACAATGAACTGTTCATAAGGCGATATGATATTTGTTACTATTGCGGTTTGGTGGGGTCGTTAACACAAGACTGCAGAGAAGTGTTACAGCAAGGAAAATGTCTTGAAAATTTTGTGAACAAGTCACGCGCTTAAACTACGAAAAGTAAACACATTCTAAACGTGTTTTAAAGGAAAGGAATGAACTAGAATCCACGTGCGAGATACCTTGCCCTGATAATTTCCGGTTTCTAGATGCTCTGCTGATAACGTATGCTGGCAGTCTATTCCGCATTGAGAGAGACCACTATTGAATTTCGCGTCAGTGCATTCAAATATTGTCCAATGAGGAGTGATTATGTCGTACTTAAGCTCGGCGAAAAAAAAGAACAAAAACAATACTTGGGTACATTACCTGAGCAATAATTTCCAGCTGCAAGAATGTGCGGTGGTCCTGCCTATATCATATTGCATCGGTTTGTGAACAGCTCATTCGCACTGCAAACATAGGTTACTTCGGACGACCTTCACCCTCGAACAAACTAAAAACATGTCAGTTATTCCCTACCACAAACGTTCTGCGCAGTCTGAAAGGAAGCTGGGAAGTCATACGAGGGGAGAGCTGTGTTTTCCGCTGCTAAGCTTAGTAACATTTCTTCCGTAGCGCGCCAATGGTCGCAGGAGTTGCAGTGGGCAGATAGAAGTACTCTGAGGCATATTCTTTCAGTTGTGCAAGAGTTGCTGACCGAATTTCTGTTTCTTGCGTCCACTATATACATCGGCCAGACTGGTTGATGTATCAACACGGGCGTCAGGGAGCATCAAAATTCATTGAATGGAGCCATCTCACCGCACCTCGCACTTTCAGTTATGCTAATTCTATTTCATCTTTGAAGGCATGGTAATCAGGCACATTCACCCTAACCAGACCATGCGTGAAATCTCGGAGATATATCACAAAAAAAAACACCTCACCTTGTTCAAGTCAACCTTCGTTATCGTTACAACACAAGAAGCGTAACCTTGCTAATTAACTGTAAACACGGCCCTCGGTTGTTTGCCTTTTGTGCCTATTTGCGACATGCGCAATGCACCCCCATTTTCTTACATTCTTAACACGCGCGATAACTTTTCAATTGTGAGTGAGCGTTTCCGGTGTGTATATTGATTCCCTTGTCTAACGACCCCCCTTTTTTTTGCCCCGTAAGCCTCATTACATTATGAAGTTTCAGTGCCAAGGGATGTTGGTGGGCGCATATCGTTTGTTACCTATACAGGCTGCAAGCTACGTGCAGTGGTATAGTCAACGTGTCTTACTTTATGAAATTCCGATTATTTCTAGAGCACTCTTTAAATACAAAAACCTCATAATTTACTCCCGAACAGCTTCAATGGACATTGGTTCCTAATGCATTCATGAATTTATGTACATTTCTTGCACCTATTAGGCAAGCAAATTGTACTTTTTTTTTCATTTAAGCCTGAGGTGGACCGACGCTAAAGGATAATAATAATTGACTGACCCTTCTGAGCCACTCAGCTGGTTGAACAGGGGGATGCGTGGAAATTGTATACAGGCCGTCGCAGCTAAACACTGAAGTTTGCGGGTCAACCACGAAGTAATATAATGCACCTTGCCGAGATCACTTCATCTGAGAAACACTGGCAGGGCGAAAACGGAAAGTTGAAGCGTGAGTCCCGCGCGCTCATTACAGCGGCTGCTGCGGCGTTAAAACTTTTCCCATGAGCGCTTTCGCGCCCTTTGTTAGCGCTAGTGGGCTTAGAAAAGTAAAAAGGTCTTCTGGTTGCTGTTCAGCGGTATTTCCCTTGCGTCCCGCTTTGGTTTTTCTAATGGCAAGAAAAACGTCTTTATATGTAGGAAATGTGGATGGTGAATCCCGTATCGTCGAAGTCGTCGTGTATGTTGACGCACCATGGGAAGTATACGAACAAATTTCTTGCTTGCGATGAAAGGGACAAATTGACGTTACCGTATACGAAAGCACACACATGCGCATACGTGTATGCGGCACACAAACAACATAGACATAGCACACAAAGCCTCAGTCATGCCCGCATAGAAACATGTAAACACATGCCCTCAGCTCGAGCACTGAACTGTTAGCGTACAGAAGCGTACATTCTCACAAGAACCACACAAGCCGTGCCCGTATAGACACAAACACACACGCCACACGAGTGCTAAACAATGAGTGTACAGAAGTATAAATTCTCACGAGGACACACACACAACCGTGCCCATATAGACACAAACATAAAACACGAGTGCTCAACAATGCGGACTCAGAAGCATACATTCTCACGAGAACACACACATCGTGCCCGTATAGACGAAACACACACTTACACTCACTACACGAGTGCTCAACAAGGCGCGCACCGAAGCAGACATTCTCACAAAACACACACACACACACACGTCGATTGCAGACGCATGGTTCAAGTTCGTCATAGATACGAAGGTGTTTGCATAATCTCAGACGGAGCGGTTTTCTGCACGCCGTGTCGCATCGCTGGCTTGAACGCTGAAACAGCCGCAAAAAGAAAGACTTCGCTCACGCCATGACAGGGCCGAGGGAAACAAACACCGCGCAAGAATGTTTTTTTTTAAATCTTTTTCGTGCATAGCAAATAATGTGCGGTGATCTTACGTCTATCGAGAAAAAACTTCTAAAAGCCCTAGCAGTTTCCTCCTCAGAAAATACAAGTTATTGTGAAATATATCAATTGACTGCTCAACCGGTTCTGTGGTGTGGGAGGAGAGGCGATGCTGCGCTGCAAAGCTCCAGCGCAAAGCTCCGATCTCTGTTAACCCCACACACAAACAAAACAGATTTAAAAAGCGTATATAAATTCGCATGAGTGTACACGATCGCAGCGCCAGATTCCTCTCTAGGTATTGGTATGAAACTTTGTGGACGCTACCGATGTCCGGTATTTCTAAACACTCGCGCGTTAAAACTACCCATGTGTGTTTTTGTCGTTCCTGGTTAGATACTAAGTGTCAATCACGAGTGACACATACCCGCATACCAGCGGCACATACCCGCCCGTGGGGATGTGCCACTGTCTGGCGGGAAGTGTTTGATTACGTACGCGATGGGATTGTGACATTAGAGTTTTAGTATTGCGTACGCTGCGTACGTGGCGGCGTTGCGTACGTAAGGACGCCACGTTCAGCGTAGTGCGCATGCGCAGACCTCAACGCGCACGTATCGCGTTACGTACGCAGCCACTACGTACGCACGCATGAGATGCGTGCGTGCGTACGTATGAGGTGATCGCGCCGCTCTCGAACAAGTTCGCGACAGCGCGAGACTTCGTTTTGCCAAATGGCGGCATCGAAGGCAAGCACCGACCGGCTCTGTGGCTTAAAATTTGGCCATAATCTGGCTATAACACTTGGATTGGCTCACATTGGCTGTCAACAACACGTACTTCTATTTTGATGTACCAGATGACGCAACACGCTTCACGCTCGTTACGTACGCGGGTACTACGGCGTACTAAAAGCCGATTAGTGGCAAAGGACGCTACGTAACGCAAGGCGCTTGCGTGATGCGAACGTAGCACCATTCCGCAGTACTAAAACTCTCTATTATTCATGTCTGGACCAGCGTGTCATATTCGTCAAACCATCTTACCCTCCTATGCTAATTTTGGCTCACGTCAAGTTAAGGCGGTGACGACGTGTGCAGATAGATAGAAACGTGTGCAGATAGATAGATAGATAGATAGATAGATAGATAGATAGATAGATAGATAGATAGATAGATAGATACGTTCAAAGTTGCCGAAGTTCGTTAAGAAATGCTTCGCATTTAAAATGTTCAACAAGCCCAAAATGCACTCAGTTTCTACCGCATTTCAGTGTAGGCAGTCATTATGCTTGTTTCCATACATGCTGCATGGGCTTGAAGAACATGAGTATTATTCTAACGCTTTGTTAAACTAGGCATAGGTCGAAAAAGAAAGGAAAAAGAAATATTTACGTGCTCAGAATCCCGTGCTGATGCGGGCTGATAGACCGCATTAGGAAAATAATAAAAAATAGCAAAAAAAACGCTGTGGCAAAGTTTCCAAAGGAATATTTAGATGAAGGTTTTAATTCTAGCTGAGTCGCCTGTCCAAGCCTCTCAGAATTTAGCGTTCCCATTGTGACTTTCAGTAAGCGTTTCGGATAGAAGAAGCGAAGGAGCGCGCCCTACTTGTGAGGCTTACGATGGTGACCAGTATTCTGTTTAGCGCCTACTCGTCATGGTTTTTACAGGTAGCACTTAGGCCTCACTTCACGTCACGTGATACCAAAGTTAGTATATGTGGAGCTAGCGAAACGGCCGCGAGGCCCCTATGAGCGTAGTATGTTTTCATGTCATTACATGACGCGCGTGTAAGGATTATCATGTTTGCAGCAGTCATATATTTTGTCAAACGATGACGTCACGTAACACCAAATTTGGTATATGTGGAGATCATCATGAAAATACCAATATACTAAAATGTCTCGTTGACGCGCGCGCATGCTGGGCACAGCGACGCTACGTTAGCAAAACGCGAGCACTATAGCCTGACGCCAAGCGCGACCAGCGTCCGTCGGCGCGGCCCGACGGTAACTGGTGCGAAATTCGACATGCTGCATTTCGTGTCGATCCCATAAAGTAACATTACTCTATGCCGATGCGCTATCCAGACAACACTGCGTTTCCCTCTTTTCGTGACGGAAAGATGCCGGACGCGCTGAAACGCGCATGCGTCAAAGCAATGCGGCGCAGCGCGCGCATGCGAGTATATGACAAGACCGCTTCCTGGCGTGGCAACGCCGGCGTGACGCGACGAAATTAACGCCGATGAGCACGCGCACCGCGTCATGTCGAAATGTATTGGCGCCTTGACTGTGGCATGTGGTCATGTTCTCACATGACACGCATCTCATGATTAATATGTTTGCACCAGTCACATACCTTCGTCATCCATTGGCGTCACGTAATACCAAATTTGACATACGTGAAGCTAGCGAAACGGCCGTGAGTGCATCATGAGTGTGGCATCACGAGACTGAGAACGGCACTCGTTTGCGCACTCAGGCAAAGCGCGCGCAGCAGCCAATCGGAGAGTAGCGGCAGAGTAACGCCATCTATGTTTCTCTCGGTCGCGCGTGACTATAGTGACAAGGCCAGGCTATAAGGAGCTTCACCCCTAAAAAGCAACTTAAGAAACTCGCTCTTCATGCATTGTCCTAAACTTACCTAAAGGCAGACGCCACCTTCTTTTGTTTTGAACAAGACTGGGCGTGCAGAAATAGACACAGATGAGAAGCCAAGACAACACAATCGCGCTTGTGGTGTGTCTACCTCTTTCCTCTTTCGGCACGCGCTGTCTCTGTCAGATAGTGCAACCTTTTCCTGTCAGATAGTGCTCAATGTACATGCCAATGGCTGCTAATGGGAAATGAGAGACAGGAGAATTCGGCTTTCACTTTCTTGCGGCTTGCGCTTAGTAGCTACTTCCCACCTTTAAACACCTCGAGTTCATGGTATATACTAGTTCACTGTATTCATGGAACTGTGGCCCAACGCTCGCTAAACCTTTCTAAAACCAAGGAGGTTACGCCCAGCGTGTATAACGTAGCAACCTTTTCTTGTCAGATAGTGCTCAATGTACATGCCAATGGCTGCTAATGGGGATCGCAGCGTGCGCGTTAACTAAAAGCCGAATGGTCCTGTCCGTTACTCGCCCTTAACAGCCATCGGCATGTACATTGAGCCCTATCTTTTATTGTTCAACAACGCACAGAAGAAATCTTTCACCGGCACCACTTTGGAGGTCAAAATGTTATACCTGTTACGCACTACAACAGCTACGAGGGACGAACGGGTGCCGCTATAAGGAGCTTCGCCCCTGAAAAGGTGCCATGGGTAGTGCTGACCGGACAAATATATCAATAAATGTCAGTGTCCCAGGAGGAATCAAACCATTCTGTGTGAAGTTAAAGTACTCTACTTGAGAGCCACGCCAGGCCTCGGATATAATTTTCGTATAGACACTAATGTTCGTGTAACGTCAATTGTGGTTGCAATACAGGCTATCCGATTTTATAAACATTACATATGTACTACTATGATGCAACTGTCATGTCGGGTTAACGTAAATTGTAATTGGGCGCCCTAGCTAATGCTGATTGTGCGCCGGTGTTGAGGACCACTATCCTACACGCACCAGCGCGAACATTAGCGCTTCTTATCAGATTACCGCTTCTGTTGTTGCTAACATCTCTTTTGCAGTTGGCATTGTTACGCAGCTGCAAGCAACTGCTAATATAAAAGATATGCAGCTGATTAACATAATGCATGTGCTTGAGTTTGTACATATATGTACCACCACTTCAGAACGACTGGCTCAATAAAAGATCAGAACACATTCACCTTCGATCCGCATGCTTCGCATAACACTGATTCCCTAAATAAGTGGGTGCTGCCAATTTTTTAGGCAATTTAATATAGTATCTATGGGGGATAACTTATCTTAAAAGACCCCCCCCCCCTCCCACTGAATGTTTGCCAGGGGAAGCCACAAATCCCTGATTGCTCTACATTTCGACATGCTTGTTCTCAGACATGCAATTTATTTTTCAGCAGCGTAGCGTTATTATATGTTTTTTCGGCAGTTCAACAGCTCAGTGTAACAAAAGCGTTCAATATTTTTTATTCATACGTGGGGTTTAACGTCCCCAAACTACCTACCATATGATTATGACAGACGCCATAGTGGAGGGCTCCGAGAATTTCGAAAACCTGAGGTTCATTAACGTGCACCCAAATCTCAGCACAGGCGTTCAATATTTGTAAAGATAATAACGATTAGAATATAACTTTTCAAAACCACCATATGATTATGGAATACGCCGTGGTGCAGGGCTCTGTAAAACTATGCCACTTGAGGTTCTTAATCATCATCATCAGCCTGACTACGCCCACTGCAGGGCAAAGGCCTCTTCCGTGATCCATCAATCAACCCGGTACCTAAGTTAACGTGTACCCAAATTCAAACACCTCAAGCATTTTCACCTCCGTTGAATACGTGGCAGCCACGGCCGGGATTCGATCCCGCCACTTGCAGATCAGCAGCCTTAGCCGCTGGACCACCGTGGCGAATTCCAAAATTTCTGTTCAGTACATGTGTACTATTATTATTATTATTATTATTATTATTATTGCTGGGATGAAAATTGTATGAACACTCTCGGCGCGTGAATGGCCATCACCGTCCGCTTTTTTTTCGACAGTCATCGATCGCTCTGAGCACTGCACACGACGGTAAATCAGACATTCCGCGTAACGTCCATAAGAGCTTCTGGGCACGCTGAGACGGACAGTACTGTTTATTTATTATTTATTTATTTATTTATTTATTTATTTGTGTTCGTGTATTTTATGCATTTATTTAGTATGGAAAGCTCCCGTTCGCCTTCAACAGTCTAGTCTTCCTTCGTGCTGCTAGGAACTTGTAATGTCTTCTCACGTGTACTCAAAGCTTCAGTTACGCCTATTCGGAACATCACGAAGCATCTGCCATCCAACTGTCCTTGACCGCAGCGAGGCACCACAAGTTCCCCGAACTAGGTGCACACCGCGAAACCCGTGCGGCGGCTGCGCTCAGCATTGTCGCCATTTATCGTTTCACTTCTGCAGTGCACCCAACTTCGCAAAGAAGAGCGTATAATTCCGTACCAGGCTTAGGCGACGTGCAATAATCTTTTATTCAGCTACGACGTAGCATCCCGGTAAATGGGGACAATGCATGGCGTCACCGAAAGAGGACCGCGAGCCGAGCTGGCTTCCGAAACGGAACACGACCGCTCGTCCGGAGATACGGCCAGAGACTTCGTCTAGGAACGCCGCCTCGCAAAGTGTGCGCTAGCGATATCGCGCGCTTCGAAGAACCTGTTTGTTTATGCCGAAGAAGACGCCCTGGCATGAGTTTCCTAGGGAGTTGCTGTCAGGCGACGTTCGGATACCGTACAAACAGGCTGCGAGGCGATAGTCTTCGACGGCTGTGCGATTCGCGGTATACATAATGCCGAAGTGGCAGCACTGACTTCGAGCTCTACGTGTGTGTTTGCATATCTTGTAGAGCGCAGTAGCGGGACTTCCGGTTACTGCCGGGTACGGTGGAGACGCGTGACCTGAGCAGAAACGTTACATGCGACGTCAGTTGTGTATAGAGCGACACGTTTGCGTCGACTGTGGTTTTGGTAGTGTAGTGTTAAGCACGGCCGTTCGGGGGGTTCCTCTTCAGGATGAAAGGGGGGGAAGGTGTTTAAGGTTCGTCGCAGCGCCGTATGGGGCTGATTTTGCGCGGCCCCCATCCTCCTCTCTCTCTTTATAGAGTGGCTGTTGTTACTAGTAACAGCAGTTCTGTGGAGTATGACTGCAAGGGGCAACAAAAACTTTTATCTTGAAATTTTTCGCGCAAGCACACAGGGACACAGAAAGGAAGATAAACGGGCGCAATCTAACAACTGGTTTACTTTCCAAAAACATTCCCTTTATAGCCCTCGGATGTACGCTCTTTGGTCACCAAAAAACAAATACATTGCTCACATATCACAAATAAAGATAACAAGTTTGGGATATGTGCGCAGTGCAATTGTTTTGTTTTTGTTTTGTTTTTTGCGACCAGAGAGTGCATATCCGAGGGTTATAAAGTGAACGTATTTCGAAAAACAAACCAGTTGTTAGATTGCGCCTGTTGGTCTTCCTTTCTGTGTCCCTGTGTGCTTGCGCAAAAATTTCAAGATGGATATGTTCCAACTAGGTTGAGTCGCGATTCTGCTTTAAAAAAAAAGAATGCTATAATAGCATGGACATCACACGGCGTGCCACACGCCTTTGGCACGATGCATTCAAACAGCTAGGGTGGACGCCTTCTGTTACACCATAGTACGGGCAATGATCGTATGGAATTATGCCCCAATACGACAGTCTCTGTCTAGTGGACAACGCGTCCCACACTTGTAATATTACACTTCACAGCGAAAAAAAATGACACATGAATAGAAAAAGACGAGAACGTGACCGCGTACCGGACACGCCTGGACACGCCTGGTTCTTGCGTTGAGCAGTTTCATAAGGCAATACCAACTAACGCAATTCCACACTTTGCCACCGCTACAGCAAGCCGAATTTTCTATCCACTTAAGCATGTTGCTGTTGCACCACCTTTCTTCACTCGTTGGCCTCCATCTCTGTTCCTCCTCATCCATGATGGAGTGGCCGACGAGCATTTCGCTAATTAGTGCGGATGCGAGCTTGCAAAGCTGTCTTCGGTGGCGTAGCCGTTGACCGAGCCTTGAGG
>WOVY01008593.1:0-10316 GCA_013436015.1 Rhipicephalus annulatus | reverse complement strand
TTTTTCAGTGTGATTGCGCTACTACACGCGTGCACAAGTAGCGGCCTCTTACGGCGATCTCTGTAGCGAGCCTTTTCGCTCACGGACAATTTTTCGCTCAAAGGCAACGATACCAACGCAGACGGTGGAATTTCTGCGACACGAGCTCTCTAACGATACCGCAGTGAAATATTCAGATCGTGGACGCAGCAGCATTGCCGGCGTGATGGCAGTGACAACAGTCGTAAGGCTTCTCGGTTGAGTAAATATAACCGCTAGTCGAGCTGGCAACGTGAACGTCAACTTAGCGAGATACATTGTAGTAGCGGTGCCATAATCGCGTCCTTATTTGCTTTCTGATAAATCTACCCCTGTTCTATTTTAGGTTCGTGTGTTTTTTTTTGGAAATGTTGTAGTCCCGTGTGCTCAGATTTGGGTACACGTTAAAGAACCCCAGGTGGTCTAAATTTCCGTAGCCCTCCACTACGGCGTCTCTGATAAACATATGGTGGTTTTGGGACGTTAAACCCCACATATCTATCTATCAATCGTGTGTTTTTTTCGTTTCAGCGCTGCAGCTGTGTGGATCGTGTGATTCAGCTCGTGAGCAGCCCACATTCATGGTGTTCCCCAATAAATATAGCCTACTTTAAAACCATTGAACGCGATTCGGTTGCGATGTCCAAATGCCCTCAGAGCAAGTATTAGTAGACTCTTCTAAGGTCCAAGAGATAGCATGACACCAATCTGCTCATGTGTGTTTCAGCCCCGCCGCGGTGGTCTAGTGGCTAAGGTACTCGGCTGCTGACCCGCAGGTCGCGGGTTCGTATCCCGGCTGCGGCGGCTGCATTTCCGATGGAGGCGGAAATGTTGTAGGCCCGTGTGCTCAGATTTAGGTGCACGTTAAAGAACCCCAGGTGGTCAAAATTTCCGGAGCCCACCACTACGGCGTCTCTCATAATCAAATGGTGGTTTTGGGACGTTAAACCCCACAAATCAATCAATCATGTGTGTTTCAGGCCTTCGCATGTGTTTTTGTTTTGCACCCTCTCCCGAGCTGGCAGTGATCGTTTCACGTGGTCTTTATTTCAGTTCCGCTGCTGATAAGTGCGTCCATGTTGGAGAATTTGCATCCTTTCAGTTTCCACTTTCATAAGACACTGTTCGTAAGAAAACAAAACCCATCGCGACAGAATGCAAGGAAGATAGTGGCAATGACTGCAGACATTTTCTACCACGATCGAAAAAAATGAGCAATCTCGAAATATAAGAGAGATGAAACTGGAACGCGAATGACATCCGGGCTGCATCACCGCCGAAAGCAAGTTCTTTTTGGTTCCGTGTCCCTGCAGTGAGATATGCTAGTCCTATTTCGACGGTGGTATAGCAACGCAGTTAGCGGTGACATTTTCATGAATGTTCTCTACTGTATTGTTCAATGCATATTTTCTCGACTAGATTTCGACTGCTTTCTAAAACATACGCAGTTCGCGAACTCTGTGAAGTTCCCCTCTTCCCTTTACGCCAGGCGCTGCTATGCAAAGGCGAAATTTTAAGGCTTATATCTGAGTGGGTAAAGTGCTTCTAGATCTTACTTGCAGCACAAGCACTAAGTCGACAAGACTGGCTCTCATTTTTGCACTTGTATGGGTATGAAAAGGTTCAAGATTGTGTTCATTGCCATAGCCGTGCTTCTAATATTCGTTTGTTTTTCATAATTACAATTGCTTTCATAGCGTAGAACTACTCTGACAACAGCAGACAACAGCGTCTGCTAAACGACGCGTCGTCTGCTATGCTACTTCCGGTTCGACGCCTAGCTTTTTCCTGCTTAGGGTGTGCGTTCATCATTGAAATTGGTCGAGACATGTTGTTACTGGTGGTGCTATGTTTGTGTTCTCGCATTCTTTTGCTAATCGACAGAGAATGCTTCGCAGTCACGCAGGACGACGAAAACGACAGTCGTTTGGAATGAGAGACAGAAGATAACATGGTGGTTCTCGGAAGCAGCAGCTGGCTTACGTATACGGTTATGCTTACAAACCCTTAGGAATATTTTATCAATTAAGCTTGATTCGGCATTTTCAAGAATAAATGATGGCTACTTCAAATAACACAGAATGACCACATATGGTGCTTATTGTACGTCAATGCATGTTCCCAAATGCTTTAAAGACTTGCGACAACAGTGCCGTGCTCAGTCGTCAAGTCTGTCAGCTAATAAAACTTGCATTGTATTAACTGCGTTGTCATGGCTATACTTTATTTAAGTGTATCAAAAAGGCTGAGCATGGAAAATACAGGCCTTTCGATAGTATTGGCTTGGACGTGAAATGACCGATGTCACTTTTGACAGGAGGAATAGCATGGCATAGCGTCTCTAGTATGTCAGAAACTTTCCAGCATGAAATTGAGACTTAAAAGTCTAACTTGATACAAATGTAAATGCAGAGGGCGCAAAATTTTGCATGCCTTCAAGCACAGTTTTGAGGGAACGAGGGAAGGAACTCTCAGCTGATGCAAAATTTATAGCAGCGGAATAAAACAAAAAAGCACATCAGAAAATTGAAAAGAGAAAGTTTATCAATTTTGCAGTAAAAAGCATCTTACTAGATGCCTTCGCTTTATTTTCTCCAAGACGTGGTGTTTTATCAACACAAATAAAATGAATGAAACGCATTGAAAGTTCAAAACACGACACAAAATAAGTATAATTCTCAAATTGGACGGTTATTTCGCGACGCAATGTCATGCAAAGAAGGATCTGTATATAGCCCAAACATGCGAGAAAACACTGTCAAAACATGCTGTGTGAACTGCGTTCGACTTAAACAAAATGTCTTTACTACCTTTTCTAATCATTTAGTACGAAGTGGTGGGGTGGAATGACGTACACATGTCGTTGGATTACCGGCTGTCGAACCGCTATCGGAAAGTAACAACGGTAGGATTGAAATTACTAAACAAAGGGCTCAACTCGCGAGTGGGTAAAAGTTTTTTTAAGGGTCTCTTCTGTCTTCGGTCTAAGACTTTCAAACCTATCATTGCTAACTCTCCACTAGCACTTTCAAACCAACCGTTGCTAACTAAACCTACCAATACAAACCAGTTAGGTAACCGGAATTCAGCGACACGCGTACACCCTCATCTTCCCAGAAATGCCTTGTTTTTATTTTATTCATGGAATACCTGCTCCCTCTTCCTTCATGCAATACGCCGCTGCACCACTCTCCACATCTTCCTTGCTCTCTCACACCCACATTCCCATTGTTGCGCCTCATCTTCCTTTGTTATGACAGTGGAGAGGTTACGAATGCTAGCGCTAAAGAATTCAGTTCTGTTGTAGCCTCAGCAACATAAGTTTGCTTGTCGAAACGTCTACTCGGCGCCACCCCTGTTTACAGGTTTTTCACCGTATTCCTCTCCTTCGGTCGTTTTTTGGACTTACGTGTGTAGGCCACAAACACTGGCACTTTCTCTATTAAGGAAGTGTTTGCGGCGCTCCAGTCTTTTCTTGTGAAAAGTGACACGCGCACCATCATCATCATCATCATCATCATCACTAACACCACCACCACCACCACCATCATCATCATCAGCCTGACTACGTAAACTGTACGACAAAGGCCTCTCCCATGTTCCGCCAGTTAACTCGGACCTGTGCTTGTTGCTGCAAATTCATACCCGCTAACTTCTTAATCTCTTCTGCCCACCTAACCTTCTGTCTCCCCATAACACTCTTGCATTTACTGGAATACAACTAGTTACCCTTTATGACCAGCGGTTGTCCTGTCTACGCGCTACATGCTCGGCCCATGTTCATTTCCTCTTTTTGATTTGTACTATTATATCCTTAACCCCCGTTTGTTCCCTAATTCACTCTGCTCTCTTCTTGTCTCTTAAGGTTACACCTACCATTTTTTTCCATTGCTAGCTGCATCGTCCTCAATTTAAGCTGAACCCACTTTGTAAGTCTCCAGGTTTCTGCCCTGTAGCTAATTACCGGTAAGATACAGCTGTTATATACTTTCTTCTTGAGGGATAATGGCAATCTACCTGTCATAATTTGAGAGTGCTTGCCCATCGTGCTCCGTCCCATTCTTATTCTTCTAGTTAATTTAATCTCGTGCTTCGGCTCTGTGGTTATTGCCTGCCCTAAGTAGATATTGTCCTTAAAAACTTGAAGTGGACTATTACCTATCTTAAAGCGCTGCTCTCTTCCAAGCATTGCTTTCATTTTCTGCAGATTAATTTTAAAACCCACCTTTCTGGTCTCCTTGTCTAACTTCGTAATCATGAGTTGCGATTCGTCCCCTGAGTTACTCAGTAATGCAAAGTCATCGGCGAAGCGCTGGTTACTAAGGTACTTTCCATTAATTCTTATCACACGTGCACTGACGCTTAAAATAAACGAGGGATAGGCAACTTTGGTCAAGTGCTGAACCTGAAACTGAAGAAATTCTTCGCACTTACGAAAGCATCACTTCAGATCAGTCGGACAACAGCATGCTGTCAAAAGCACCCTCTTTGTTATCCTCTAACTGGCACTACTGTACCGTAGCAGAGATTTATTCAGAATTTATTTATTCAGAAATACCAGGCTTGGCCCAAAGTCGTGTAAACAGGGGGGGGGGGGTGTTACAGATTCGAAAAAAAACAAGTCTTCGTTATGACAGCACACTTGGTCACAAGACAATTGATTCCGCTCTTGTACAGTATGTACAAAAAGAATTAGCATAAAGGGTCGTTCCAGTCCGGTATTCTTGAATTTTAAGATCACGATCAGACCTTCTAGACAGATAATGCGATGTCTTTATTGATGCCAGTCTTCTTTTGGTATATTTTAAATGACAACTTTAAACGCAATTTTATTCTGCGAGTGGGGAGCGCTTCCCATCCCAACTCGTTTTTCATTTCAGTACAGCTGTCACCTCGCTTATACCAATTGAGAACGAACCTTGCCGCTCTGTTCTGTATTTTCTCGATTAGAACAATCAAAGAATTTTGGCGCGGATTCCACACACAACATGCATATTCCATAATCGGGCGGACAAATGAAAGAAACGCAGTACTTTTAGGACAGCAGGGGAGGATCTGAGATTCCGTTGAATGAAATTTAGGGCTCTGGCAGCTTTTGCAACTATAGCATGCACATGCGCATTCCATGAACAGTCGCTCGTAAGTGTTATACCCAAGTATTTATACATTGATTGATGATAAATAACGTCACCATTCAAAAAGTAACGCGCTTCATTCTTTTTCTTTTTTAAATAAAAGACACGTGCACACATTTTTCACATAAGGTTGAATTTTCCACTTATCACACGATTGCACCATTCGGGTAAGGTCAGCCTGCAATACAATGTGATCCTGTTCATTTTTTATTTTTCTGTACACAACTGAGTCGTGAGCGAATAAACGTATTCCAGAAGTAATGCCATTAGGAATACCATTCATGTAAACTAAAATTAGTAGCGGCCCTAAAACGGACCCTTGATGGACACCCGATGGTACTTCCACCGTAGAGGAAGTAGTACCACTGAGAATGAGACATTGTCGACGCTGCGATCGATAACAGGCTATCCAATTCAGTACTTTCTTATCAATATTTCCCTTTCGAGTTTGCGAAGAAGGAAGTAATGGCACATGGTGTCAAACGCCTTTCTGAAATCTAAGAAAACACAGTCTGTTTGAACGTTGTCATCAAACTCGGACACTAAATCATGGTAGAAACTCAATCAGCTGTGTTGTGCATGACAGGCCCCTGCGGAAACCATGTTGATCATCAACTAATAATTTATGTTGAACTAAGTGTTTCATTATGTCTTTACAGAAAATGTGCTCTATCATTTCGCAGAGAATAGATGTTAATGAAATAGGTCTAAAGTTGCTGGCCTCTTTTTTGGAACCACCCTTGTGAAGGGGAACCATGAAAGCCATTTTCCGGTCCTCAGGAAGAATTCCAGTAGAGAGAGATTTTTTGTATATTAGGTAAATATAAGATGCTATTGGCCAGGCGCAGCGCTTCAACGCCTGGGAAAATACCATCTGGACCAGGGGCCTTGGTTTCGTCTATATTTTTAAAAGGGATTCGATACCACTCGCACAGAGTTCAACCGGTGGCATTATTGGCTCAGTTCCCAGAGGTGGCTCTGCAAGCGTAGATAATTTCTCAAAATCCGTTTGAGGTGAAAATACGGAGTGAAAGGAATCATTAAGATACGACGCTTTATCAATATCGCTGGACAAGATCTGATCATCGAGAAAAATTTCGTTTACTCCGGTTTAATCAGCTCCACAGTTTTTTACTTATCTCTAAAAAAGCTTTGGGCTCGTTTTTATACTTTCGTTTAGTCGATTGGAAAATTCATCCTTTGCGCTACGAACTTTAGATTTATATTCATTAGTTATTTTGACTAATTTGGTGTACTGATAACTACTATGGGTTTTTTTATATACCTTGTATACTCGTCGTCTTTTCCTTATTAATGTAAAAATCGCTTGTGTCACCCATGGCTTCTTGCACTTTTTGAGTTTAACTGCGTTTGTACTTGGCAAGTACTTTACCGTTAGTTCTATGACTTTCGCTTTAAATAGAGACCACAGTTGTAAAACATGTGCGCTCTCACAATGACAATCGAAAACAGGCAAATGAGCAAATAATTCCTGAGAATAGCAGAGTAATCACCCTTATCACAAAAATATACCTTCCTCGTTGGCGGGGCTTCGGTCTCTTGATCCCAAGTTTATTAGTAGCCACAACAGCGAGATGGTCACTGATACCGGGTATACACGTGACAGAGTCTACAATATTTGGCGAATTACAAAAAAGCAAATCTAAAATGTTAATATTCCTTGTGGCCACAGTAACGTATTGAGTAAGAACGAAACGTATCAACGATGTTTTTCATGCTGATGTTTTCGCGACAACCAGTCAAGGCTATACATGTTCCATAATACCACGTCGAATCCGGTAGATTAAAATCACCAGCAAGTATAAACTGATCTGATGTTCTGTAAATTATGTCGTAGAGTTGTTGCAACGTATCCGAGTCAGAATTTGGTGGTCGATAAACGTTCCGGCAGTAAATTTCATAGTATCAGCAAGTGTCACCGTGCACCATACCGATTCTACGTCATCGTGCCCGATATCAAGTTCAGATGACCGTAAGGAAGGGGTGAACTGACAAAAATACCCCTCCGCCTGCTCTTGCCGTATCATTTCGGTAAACGTTAAAGTGTCTAGGAGACACCTAACTATCATTGATTGACGGTATCAGCCATAATTCTGTCCCAAACACTATTTCTGCCTTTGTCGATTCAATTATACCGCGAATTCATCTATTTTATTCACAATACTTCTGCAGTTTACAACAACAGCTGTTAGGTTGCGTGAAGATAAGGCGGTCTTACAAGCAGGGTGTCACTTCTTTAGAGCTGGAACTACCTTTTCTTCTTATTTGTCCCAGGTGAAGGCCTTGCCATCAACAATTAGTTTGTCAAAACTTAGTTTGACCTTGCTACTGCTGTCTGCTAGTTCAGCTTTAGCATAGTTCCACAATCGTTTTCGGATTTCTTGTGTTTCCGGTACGTAGTCCTAATCTACACCGTAATCAGACTCTTTGAATTTCTTAGCGTTTTCAAGGACATCACTTTTTTTCCTTGTCGGAGGAAAAATTAACAACAATCAGCCGGTTGAACTTCATGTTGAATCGACCTATACGGTGTGCTCTTTGTACAGACGTCAGTTCTATTGCAAGAGATGTCCTTAATCAGTTCTTCAGACTGCTGCCACGTCCCTCCCTTTTCATTTTTAATGCCATAAAAGAGCAGGTTGGCCCTTCGGCTTCTATTTTCAAGGTCGACGTCTTTTGTTTGCAGTTCCTGAACTTTCTTTTCGAGCTGCTTAACCACGTTTTCATGCTGTTCTACTGTCTAGTTAGGAACTTCAATCTGTCCTTCAGCTTTGCCCAATTTGTGATTTATTTCAGAGAGCATAGCTTCATGTTTTGCTAGTTCTTCCTGGATAGTATCCAACTCATTCATGATGCTGTTCTGACCTTCCTGCAAACTCTTGAGCAATTCTAGTTCACTTCCACTGCGGGGGCCAGGATTTATCTCTACATCACCGGAAAGCAACAGTAATAGAATTGAATACAGTACCCGGTTAGCAAACAAACGGAATCTTCTATGGCGAGCACGTTCTTTCACTCGTTTGCTACAACTACAAGCAGAACATATCATCGTGGGAGAAGCCGGTAGTGCACAAAGTAATCTACGTACATGAAAAGAGCAGTGTTCACTAACCTGCAGTACCAACATAGGCATTAACTGCATGTCGGCCAGCGTGCCGGCTCCAAATCCCACGAAGGCATGTAGCCGTGCGCTTAAATAAGATTGCACAGGGTCACGTGGCACTTGATACTGGTGAGTCTCCACCATATCACTTTCAATGCAGACGGTATCGCTGGTGTTCCTGTTGTCGAAGATGACTGGCGATTCATTGGGGCAGTCCCTTGCAGCCAAGTGGCAGGATGTCGTTTCCGCAAGCGCCTTTGGAAATAAAGGGATCACCGCCCATTGACCGAACGCGTCGAAATCCAATGCAGATAGGAGGGTGACAAGAACCTGCACTACCAACATAGGCATTAACTGCATGTCGGCCAGCGTGCCGGCTCCAAATCCAATATTATAGTTCTTCGTATGTAAAACGGGGCAACATTTTCACCTTAAAAACGAGCTTGAATTCACTCTGCAAATTTTTTGCAGTTTTTATAGGATGCCAAGTTAAGTTTGATGCCTTGTCCCAGCTGATTCGCGTGTTATTGGTACTGCAGCCCTCCCGTAACCCTCATTATGTCATTGCATGACCTTAGTTCTGAGCTGCATTGTTCATTCTATGGCTATATTTCATCGGGCAGGTTCATGCCGTACTAAAACGTTCTCTTTGAATTTGTTCTTACTCATGTCTGCTACTACAGCCAAGACTATAGTAAAGTGTGTCTTGTTGAAATAAGTGCGCCACGCGTAAGACCTCTTGGCTAACAAAAAAGTCTCAACACCAACAGTATACCCTCGCATGACGAATCGTAGGTGAACACGAACGGCTGTGATATCAGTGCGCACCTGGCTTTCATAGAAGCGAATTCCAAGTGTGAATTGAAGTGCAGTATTGGTAGCCTTGATTTTGTATATGATCTACATGTGTCTGTGACGACCAAGCGCGTAGGTTTCGAAAAAAGAAAAAAAAACAGAGAATTCGATTAGGATTTCTTTCCTATTCAAACTAAACACATTTAGAACTTCTAGGGAATGAGAACAGATTCTGGCACCAAAATTTGTGTGTGCCGAAAGGCTCAGAACGATTTGGTAAATATAGCGCACCTTGCAGAACTCCTGGAGAAAAAAAAGCGAGCAACGCAGACTTCCGGGGCTATGTGGCTCACCTAACTCGGAGGCGCTGGGAGAGCAAACAGAGGTGCCCTGTCGCTCTTTTAAAAAAATATGAAGGAGTATCTCGAAAGCTTAGTGTTGGACTATTCTAGGTCATGCAGTCTTTTTTTTATGCCAGTCCATCATCTTGAAGCGTCTTGAAAATTGTGGCAGCCAACAGAGGGGAAGTCCCCATGGGATCCCTGACATGCCTATTGCAAATATTTGTGATAACTTGCTGGCGAAAACTCCAAACTTCTTCCGCGGTTACCACTTTGTCAAAATTTTAGTTGTGGACCGTCGAAACGTGTACGTTGTTCGTAGTACGCACTTTCGGGGTGCTCATTAACATGCATCGACACCGCAAATTGTGTCCATTTAAGGGTGAAAATTGCTCAAGCGAACCGACCACAGGGTGCTTGCCATAGCTAAAATAACTGAAATATTTGCATTTTGGTATGCCAGACGAAGTAGGTCATAGGGACATGCAGTAAACAGATCAATATTTAGCTGTCCTTGAACCCTGAAACTAACAATCTATGAATTTATGCATTCGTAATGAAAAATATAGTTGTGTTTACGTCTAGCTTGGACACAAATACGAAAAAAAAATTCGAATGTAATTTTTATGGTTTAAGACAAAGTAGTTCGTTTAAGATGACACTTGAAGCGTATCAAATATGACATCTAATACTGAGCAGCGCCCTTTCCTGGTGCGCAGGGAGCAAACTAAGGGACATATTTATGATATGTGCCACTTTGCGGTATTTTGTTGTTCTGACATAAAGTAGCCTACGGAATCACAAGGCTATAGTATTTCTAAGGATACCTACAGAAATTTCTGGAATGAATGTAACAAAACATGACGTGTGCCTAAATGGTGCTGTCCTAACTGTGCTATTGGT
>WOVY01008592.1:0-12849 GCA_013436015.1 Rhipicephalus annulatus | reverse complement strand
TGAGCAGTTAACTAAGGCAGTAAGTTTAGGTGGATTTGTGAAGAAAGCTTTTCAAGAATACAGCAAGACTTATTTTGCAATACGAAGATAATATTTATAATTATTTACAAATGATTGCAGCAATATACACTGTGTTTTAGTAACACCTCAAGATTGTTACATTTGTTGTTCAAAACATTCGCGTCAAGACGTATGACTTAGGTGCATTTATAAATGGCCGATGACATCGCATATCACACGAGGCTGTAACTAAAGCTGGGGCTTTGTGTTGTCGCAGGAAATTGACTGTGTTTCTACGGATTGCGTTTGTATATATTATGAAGGAACAGCATACAAGGTAGTGGTTACACTTAATCTTTTTTTAACAAGGCACTATGCGATGGCCAATTGAACGTTTTGTAGTTGCAGAAATTTATTTCATCTTTTGTCTTATTGGAAAACAGCTTTATTCAGAAAATTCTTGAAAATCTTTCTTCGCACAAGCAGTTCGATGCCAGTGTTTGAATTCAGTCATTCCTTCCTATCCTCAATGGGACTGTTATACAAAAAAAGCTGTTTTAGTTTTTTTCTGCGCTTCTATAAATCATAAACGAACAAAATTTCCACTTGTATAGGGTCGGGAGGAGTAGAATTGAATCCAGGAATTACCACGCGAGACACACGTTGAAGAACTAAATACAATATGTACGTACACCACCACCTTCTAGTAGGCCATCTTGTACGGCGTGGCTAAGCAAACGGTATGGAGGTACATACACTGGCAATCGGATCTCTGTCTGTCCTACGTCTGGAACCAACTGCAGGATTCCCAGCTGAACGCCTAAAGGAATCCAATGAGATATAAGTGTTGGTATCATTACCAAAGTACTATCCAAAATGTCGTCATTGTACACCGACACTATAGTAAAGAAAGTCCGATGTTACTTTGACTGCTAGCTTTTATATTCTTGGAAGCACATGTGGATTTCGCATATCGTTTTGACCTTTTTAAAAAGCCATTAGTTTATTAAAGCCACCCATGAACGCCTGTAAATGATTGAGTCGCAGAACGCAAATAAGAGCGTGACAAAGAACTCACAAATTACTTGCACCCACACTACCAGGAAAATAATAACGCAGCCGATTGTAGTCCTTTCTTAATTCCTTGTTAAGCATCGGGCTCACTAGTAATTAAATTAAAGGTGACAGAATTAAATGGTACGTCGTTCCGTATAATTTTATTGCCCTAAACGTGCATTTACGACGTCTAAAGCTCTAACAAAGCCATGTACTTTCTATGCATTTTAGTCATTCATAAGCTGTCCTGACAGTGGTCGTTTAACATCCCACATCTTTTCTCAAACACGCGAATCTGAATGGGTGCGGGTGGCGTGGGCTTCTTCATGGGCGCACTGGCACGGCACACCAAGCTGTGAACGTGTAGGATTAAGACTTGGCAACATGCTCCCACGCCTTTCTTGCGACGTCCACTGCATGGGCACCCTCACTAGCCGCCTTTCTCTGAACCGCATAAGGTCAACCATTGTGACGACAAGATCTGAAACTCACATACTGCGATTCAGTGGAAAAGACCGTTGATGCTTCGATCGACTGCCTGAAGCCTTCATACATCCTCTTCGAGAAAAATACAAACTCCAGCGCGCCTCCCACAATTCACCCTGAAGAGCCTACAACACCTCGGTCTGTTTCCAACAGCAGCCGCTTGGGACGCCAGGTGCGGGTCCCCAATCCTCTCCAGCCCGTAGAACGTGCCTGTCGTCTGGCAAACAGGTGGCGGCACCAGGTCAACGCCTACGCGCAACGTCGATATGTCTAAAGATGAGCGCCGGTGATAAGAACTCTTTCGCTGGACAGAAGCTACAAAACTGTGTGTGGGCCCCCGATTGTAGCAGTTGTCGTTGCTTCTTTTGTGCGAAAACATTAAAACTATGCTTTCAAGAAGTGTACGGTTCTGTGTTGTTGAACTTATATTTGCAGCAGCGTTCTTAAATTTCATAAGAGGTTGATTCCAAAGAAGATCGAACAAAGCATGGCTGATCGACATCTTAATTTTTTTGAAAATTTCATATATTGTTTGCCTGATCAGCAGAAACCGAAAATGCGGAACTGGTTTTACCAAAAAAATATTTTTCGGTGCACAGTGTATCAGTAATGACCAAGAGATGGAGTGTCAAGCTTACCTGCTGTGCAGTTTTACAGCGAAGCTGTTATGAGATCACTTTCCGGGTCACGCGCAGTTGCATGTTTGCCGCCGGTGCCACCGCCCGTGTCCGTAACCACATCACGCGAAATTATAAAAAAACAACCTTGCAGCAGGCCTGAATTAGCACAAATTTCACGGTGGGGGTCGAACAAGGGTCCGCTGGGCGTCAGCATAGTATTCCACCACAGAACTACACCGATGCTTCTGACTTGTTGTCTAACTTGCCTTAGGCAGGCTTGATGTTGGGAAAGAAATCGCGGTAATACGACTTATAAAGCGTCTTAAAACTGCGAAAGAACAATTAGTCGTTGCACAATGCGATTAGCATAACTAGTGGGCCATCCAATACTCCAAGCCATAACAAAGCTTGTTTCTTGTTTCCCTAATAACTGTGGCCCATACCCAACACAGCCGTAATTCTTCATCGTCGTCAGCCACTGCATAGACAATTGGCACAAAATTCCTTGCAAGTGGTCAGCGAATACCACGCTGCTCAGAAGAATGACGGAAAATAGCATAGCGAATGCCGGCCTACTACAGATAAGTTTATTAATAACGGCCTATTGGGTACCAAGCAAGTGTACTTGCAGCAGTTACCAAATTAATGTTATAAAAAAGCTCTGAAGGCCGCTTTCTAGCTCGCTGCGACTGTGGCAGCGCTTACCGCGCAGGCCTGGCATTTTTTTGCGACTTTGGCAAAGAATTTTAGAAAGTACATAACGCTATGTACCTCAAATTTGTACCTCAAATCCAGAAAAAAGTATAAATGTCGCCACCTGCTCTCAGACATCTTGCTCTGCTTTTTTTATACCAGACGTATCAAGGCTGTATACACGTATACACGAACGGCTCTGTTTTACAGAAGAGTTCAACAGCATTAATTGTTATACAAATAAAAGACACAAGAAAATCCAACACCTCCAACCTTATGACATCAATGGGAGCAGAGCTCACAGCTCTTTGTTCCGCATTGCAATTCATCAGTGATCAACAGCCACAAAAAGGACAATTTTCAGTGACTCAAAGGCGGAACTGCAATCCCATCACTTTTACGCCACGGCTCTTACGAACATCTGGTAATCGAGATTGCAAAAAGAACTTCCCATTTCACTGAGAATTGACACGAAATAGCCTTTGAAAGGCTTCCAAGTTATTGTGGAATAATTGGCAATGAATGGCCCGATCGAGCTGTCCATCCTGCTTATACTGAAAGCGCTCATATATTGATCCCGCTCTCCAAAACTGACACTGCACGGAAACTCTTCATGCTTGCTCGCAAGCGCATCACTTCCCATTGGAACGAGTCACATTTCACTCACAACACAGACGATCCTGTACCATAGACCCCAAATCTCAGTCTTCGAATTCCTCCACAACTTCACCGACGATACGCTACTATGCTGTGTAGATTAGTGTTTGGTGTCGCATTTACCAATGCGTACGCGTTCCGCATAGGAATGGCCGACAATGCAGCCTGCCACCTTTCCGGCAGTGACGAAACAACTTTGCACAATCAGCATGAATGCCGACAATAGTGCTCGCAGAGACAGTCACTCTGCAATGCACTAGACGAACTGGACAACCAGGCTCTTTTCGGAAGAAAGAATCCTGCGCTAGCGACAGGGCTTTATGTCGCGGAAGAAGGCTATGAAGGCGCTCCTGGGCTTCTTGTGTTCAACCAGCCTGTTCAAACGTCTGTGGTCGATACGCCCTGCATGTGTGTGCATGTATTTTTCTCATTATTTGATATATATCTCCCTCAATCCTCTTTCCGACCTTTATTTCTGCACTCCTGTACAGAGTAGCAAACGAGTTCTTCTTGGTCAATTTCTCTGTCTCTTCCTTGCACTTATTTCTCTCTTCTTGGCCGGTGCGGTCTTTTATTTACAAAATGCATAGATACGTATTTATTGACAGTCTAGTGTTTCTTGCTACGTGCAGTCCGTGTGACATTATGCACGAAAAAGCGGGTGTGTTTTGCGTCTCGCTAAGACAATACGGTGCTGCCACCTACCAGAAACTCTGCGTTCCACATGGGCTTTCGTTTTCTTAGAATTATTAGACAGATTTTGCGTCACGTCAACAGTAGCCATACAGATGCAGCCTGCAAGCCATGCGCTATGGCAGGCTGTGTTCGTACGCACAGCTGCGGACGAGCAACTAAATCTATCTATTGCCAATGGCGTCTATATCTCCCGCAGTGCCTTCCAAAAGAATATTCCTGTTCTCCTTCGTACTTGTAATATTTTAATGTAACGAAAACATTTTCAGTTTTAGGAGTAGAAAATTTCATGGCATTTCCGCTTCTTTAGGCTTCTTTGTTGATGAGTAGGTGCTTGCTTTGGACCCTCGTCTGAATATTGTGTATTTTGTTACAAGCCTATTTTTGCTACAATACATTTTATTGAATGATAGATTGTCAGCTCGGTAGCATCTGGTAACTTTGTCCAGAGCATGGAAAAACTAAGCTGGTTAGTTTGATGCTCTAATATCAAAATGCAACTGTGGCATTGAGCCACACCATTCTATGGAAACATTGATATATTATAACCCACCTGGTCCCATTAAAAGGCCCCTCACCCTTCAGCATTTAAAGACGAAAGGGTGAATTTCTCCTTTCTTTCAAACACACGATGCATCCTCCTCGCGCTTTAGTTCTTGAATGCACGTCGAAAATGTCAGCACTAAGCACTGATTGATAGATGTGTGGGGTTAAATGTCCAAAACAACCATATGATTGAGAGACGCCGTAGCAGAGGGCTCCAGAAATTTCGAACACCGGGGGTCCTTCAACGTGCACCCAAATCTGAACACAAGGGTCAGAACATTTCCGCCTCCAGCGGAAATGCAGCCGCCACAGCCGGCATTTGATCCCGCGACCTGCGGGTCAGAAGCCGAATACCTTAGCCACTAGACCACCACGGTGCGACAGCAATAAGCGCTAGAGCCTATCAGTATTTCGCGCTTTTCGGCTGCACGCTGTTATAGCCGCTTGCGCAGTTGTAAAAAATTGGCAGCATATCCACGGAGTGAATGACGGAGAGTGGGGCGAAGCATTCGTCCGTCCATTCGTTCTTGCTTCCGTCCGTTCATGCGTCCGCCTGTGTGAACATCCATGCGTCAATCCGACCGCCCGTGCGTGCGTCTGTTCGTGTGTCCATCCCTGCGTTCGTCCAGGCATCTGCCTCTGCGTTCGTTCATGTGTCCATTCATGTCTGTGTGCCCGGTCGTCCGTCTATTCAACACTCCACGTACTTCCATCTCTCATCTTTTTATTATATATTCCCCATATAGAAGCAGCGCCATCCAGCGGACATTCCAAGGACTAAACGAGACGTTGCACACGCACACTTTCTTACGGTTTGCGCTTCGGGTCTACTTCCCACCTCTAACCACCTCGTGTTCATGGTATATACTATTTCACTGCATTCGTGGCACTGAGGCCCAAACGCTCGCTAAATCTTTCTAAAACCAAGAAGGCTACATCCAGAGAGCATAGCGTTGCAACCCTTTCTTGTCAGATAGTGCGCAATGTATATGCCAATGGCTGCTTATTTATTTATTTATTATTTATTTATTAGAATACCCTCAGGGCCCGTAGGGCATTACAGAGGGGGTGGGTACAACATTTTATAACACACAAGAAAAAAGACAAAGAAAAGAAACAAGTGTCAGATGCGCAAATCACGAAGGCAACATAAATCAACTAAATATGTATCAGTAAGAATTCAAGCACATACAAGACGAAGATAGATAATAGAAACTGCGTATAGTTACAAACATTGCTGAGAAATTGCAGTTTTGAATAACAAAGGGTCTGTTATTGTTACAACAGAAGAGGGAAGGTGGTTCCAATCGGCGGCTGTTTTCGGTAAGAAGGCTGCTGAAAAGAATTTGGTGCGGCAAAGCGGAATGGCTACCTTATGCTGGTGATCAATGCGCGATGAGTGGTATGATGGTTGTGAAATGAGGTCTCGCTTCATTGATGGATTGTGAAAAAATATCTTATGAAAAAAATGCAGTCGCACCAGTTGCCTCTGGACAGTTAAATTGGGCAGGTCAAGGTTATATAACATTTCTGATATGCTAGCAGTACGGGAATAATTAGAACAAATGAGCCGAGCTGAGCGGTTCTGAGCAGATTCTAACGCGTTGATTAAATTTTGCTGCACGGGATCCCATATAGCGGACGCGTACTCAAGCTTTGGGCGAATTAGTGATCGGTATAGTAGAATTTTGAGGGACAGTGGAGCGCGAGAAATGTTGCGGCGTAAGTATCCTAGCGTTCGGTTAGCGTTATTACAGAAGTAGGTAACATGCGTGTGCTAAGATAGATTGTTGGTAATGTAAACGCCGAGGTACTTATATGAAGAGACATGCTGGAGGGGAACTGCGTTAATTCTGTAGGTACAGCGGGAGAAATAGATCGCCGGGTTATTGACATGCATTTAGATTTGTTAGAGTTGAGAGTCATAAGCCATTTATTGCACCAGGTTGAGACAGTGTCAAGGTCTGACTGTAGAAATTGGTTATCTGATTCATTGTTTATTTCGCGGTAAATTACACAATCGTCTGCAAATAGCCTTATAGTGGAGTTAATGCTGTCGGGGAGATCAATAATATATATAAGGAAAAGTAAAGGGCCTAATACGGAACCTTGGGGAACGCCGGATGTTACTTTAGAAAGAGGTGAGTTATAGTCATTAGTTGTTACAAACTGAGTGCGATTAGTCAGAAAGCATTCAATCCATTTAAGAATGTTCGGGTCAATGTTTAAGGCACTAATCTTCGGGAGGAGTAATTGGTGAGGTACTTTATCGAAAGCTTTTTGAAAGTCAAGAAAAACGCAATGCACAAGTGAGTCGCGATCTAAAGCCGATGCTATGTGATTAGTAAAATAAAGAAGTTGGGTTTCACATGAGTAACTTTTTCGGAATCCGTGCTGGTAGGGAGTAAAAAAAGGGTTTGATTCTAGGAATGAGACAAGGTTGGAGTAAATTATATGTTCTAACATTTTACAAGGAACACTGGTTAGGGAAATTGGTCTGTAATTGAGAGGAGACTGTGTGTTGCCAGACTTGTGCAGAGGGACCACCTTCCCTACTTTTCAGTCAAGCGGCAAAGTGGAGGTCTGAATAGATTGCGAAAACATTAGAGACAAATAAATTGATGAATACAATGCAGTGTTTTTTTAGAAACTTTGAGTTGATTTCATCTACGCCACAAGAAGAGGATAACTTAAGCTTGTGAATGAAATTTTCGCACTCCAACGGCATCAACGGTAACAGGATACATGGGTAAAAAATCACGACTAAACATTTGTGGCAACTCAGAAGCAGAACAACTTGAAAAAGAAGTAACAAAAAATCATTTAATGCAATGCAACACTCTTCACAGCGAACTGGCTGCCCGTCTGAGTTCGTAAGCGAAATGTTTTTCATTTCCCTAGGTTTAACAGTTTTTCAAAACTTAGAAGGGTTGGGTACAAGAATTGAGGGAAGGGTATTATTAAGAAAAACGGGCTTGGCTTCCTTGATAGCTGCTCTGTATTCGGAAAGGACAGATTTGTACACGTGCCAACGGGTGAACGAATTAGTCTGCTTTTCCTGACGGAACAACCGTTTCTATTTATTCCGCAATTTTTTTATGTCAGTTTAGAACCAAGGGGGGCGTTGGCGACCCTTGATAACGTATGTGAGAATGTATTGCGTGATTAAAGATTCAACTTTCATTTTGAACAAGTTCCAGTTTTGTTGAACACTGCGATCAAAGAAACCATTAGCAAAGCTCTCAAAATTCGATTCGAGTGCACTGTTGATTGAGTCATAATCGCCGCGTGAGTAGTCTCTTATTGTTTTCCGATTGTTTGACCGACGCCTTAAAGAACCTGTTAGACTGAAGTGCACGAAACAATGGTCACTTATGCCTGGGATATATGAAATAGAATGGACAAGGTCTGGTACAGTGGTGAGAATCATATCAAGAACATTTGAGGAAGTGGGGCCCATTTTTGTTGGCTGCGTTACGAGTTGGGTAAGGTTAAAATCTTCGCACAGTTCCACGAAATGTAAACTGTCGGCTGAAAGTGAGCTGAATGAACAAGAAGGAGGGGACCAGTTTATTTTTGGGTAGTTATAATCGCCTAGAAGAAAAACAGGTGTATGCGGGCGCCTTTTGACAATATTAATCAAAGCATCATGCAGTTGCTCGCAAAACACTGGCATCGCACTCGGAGGGCGGTAACAGCTACAAATTATGACATTTTGATAGTTGACATGGAGGGAAACACAGACAAATTCTAAAGGTGATGCTATTACTACTTGGCTAGAAACTATATAATCAGCTACGGCTATAAGTACACCACCTCCTGGCGATTCTTCTCTATCACATCTGTAAATGGTATAATTATTTTCACAATCGAACTGCTCTACACTTGCAATGTTAGGGGTAAGCCAAGTTTCCGTTAACACTACAACATCGGCGGCGCAGTCATCAAAAATTGAAGATAATGCATCCCGTTTGTTAAGAACACTTCGTACGTTAGAATATAAAACTGAGTAGTTACGATAAGTGGCCGAGGGGTGAACTTTGTTAGGATAAGAGCGTATCTTCGTCGGCATGCGTAGCGGAGGACGAAGCTTCTGATGAGTTCTGCGCATGTGTATGCGGCTCACAAACGCTATCGGTCACCGGAGAGTACACAAAGCACTTTTTGTTGATGTAAAGCTTATTGTACTTGACGGTATACTTCTCGCCACTCGCCTTGCCGAATTCAAAAAGCTTCTGCGCACGCTTCTTGTTGCGCGGCAGAAATCCTCGCTGATTGACACATGAGACTCGCGGAAACTACTTCTAGACTGCAGTATGCTTTCTCGGAACTTAAAAGAAGCAAATTTTACGATCACTGGTCGAGATTTGCCAACTAAGAATCTGCCTAGCCTGTGCGCGCGGAATATGCGGTCGTCGCTACTTCTCAAGTTTAGCTTCAGAGCTTCATTGAGGATTTGGCAAACTTTTAGATGCGGAGCATCTAATACACGAGGCTTGTAGTGCGGCGCCGTCCGCAAGCTTCCTCCTCCTTCTTCCACCATCTTTGCATCCCTTCCTCCTCTACACACCGCGCGCGCTTCACTCCTCCACCATCTGTGCACCCTTCCTCCTCTACACACCGCGTTCGACATCTACAATTCTCTTGATTCTCCAGTGGACGCGCATGTGGCGTCGCGCTTCGAGAACATTCAACAGCTGACAGTGCATGCGCCGTCGCGCTGTATATATACTCAAGGTCGGCGCTCGCTCGCTCAGTTGCCGCTCGTCGGTTGGTTTGTACGGCGCGTCGACGTCCAAGGTCGCGGTGAAATGAATTCCAACGAATCCACAAACACAATGATCGACGTCCCTTCGACCAGCGCCGCCCTTTCGCATACGTGTGTATGAGTTCACTCATTTAACACCCCCTCCTACAACCACGTTAACCAATTTAGCCATCGACCCAAGTAAGTCGCAATTTAACACCCCATTTCACAACCACGTTAACCAATTTAGCCATCGACCCAAGTAAGTCGCACTTTAACACCCCGTTAACCAATTATATGCTCCGCATCCTCCTCAGTGTTCCCCCGAGGGAAGCTGCGGGCAATTTTTTTCTTCTGATTGCGCCCATGTTTCCGAATCGCAATCTTCTATTCCATAAAAAAATCAAGTTTTCTCGGCGAGAGCGATCTTCAAATTCGTCAAGGCGCTTGTTAACCGAAAGTACCTCTGGTACCCGTTGACAATTCGGCTCGCTGTCCGAGACCCGGACACATTCCTCAACTGCGCATAATCGGTTGTCCAATTCTGCCACTTTTTGTTCAAGAGACACTTGTGCCTCTCTAACTTCGTTGATGGATTCCATAAGTTCTTCGTGTTTTGCGTCTATCTTAGAGTGCAGTCCCTTAATCAACGAGATTAACTCGTTGTATTGCTTCCCCGTATCTTCTTTTGGCGGGCCCGGATTTTCTTGAACATCACCGGACATAGCCAGAAGCCTAACGACATGAACGCACTCGCAAATGGACATAAGCAAAACTTGTGGGCATGGAAGCATCAGCAAACAAACGTTGTTTGTTTTTTAGCATAGAGAGAAACCGGTGAACTAACCTGCACAATATAACAGAAGGGTGTCAGATGCGTGTACATCTTCGCCGAAGTTCCATGCCCACTAAAGGGGCGGCCGAAAATCCAGCTCCTTATATAGCTGCCAGTTGATGCATCCGTCGATGCTGATAACTGTGGGGGGTCGAGCACCGGCAGGCATTCCCGAACGCGCCATCCGGAAGGCTGGTAAGCGGGAAAGTCAGGTGATCGCAGGGTTTGGTTGAAGCGCGTGTCCAGGAACGCTACCGGGTGCGCAGACGCGGCTCCGGGCAAAGGACTGGTACACGAGGCAATGACGGTCGAGATCTGCACAATATAACAGAAGGGTGTCAGATGCGTGTACATCTTCGCTGAAGTTCCATGCCCACTCATGAAGTTCCATGCTAATGGGGAATGAGACACAGGAGCATTCGGCTTTTAGTAGACGCACACGCCGCAAACTTTTTATTGTTCAACAAAGCACAGGAGCAATATCCCACCGGCACCACTTTGCACGTCAAAATGTAACACTGCTTACACACTACTTAATCATTATTCAGTACTTAATCATTCTCAAACTAGAACCACCACGACCGGGACAAAACCCACGTCTTCTGGAAAAGCAGGCGAGCACAGCGACCTCAAAGCCAATCTGTCTGCTTTGCGTCAACCTCGGACAAATGAAAAAAAGTTTAGTTATAAAACGGATGACACGAAAATATCTGTCACAGGTAGAGTTTAAAAACTTTTTAAAAATTATATGGGTTATAATATGACGTTGCTAGAGTTCTCAAAGGAGGCTGTGCTCAAGCCTAATAGAAGCCCAAGCTAGAGCCACCGTTTGTAGATGAGCACCGCACATACATCGAGGCTTCAGTTTGCAGGTGATTGTTTCCTTCATCAAAGTAGCACGCGTCTTGAAACGGGCGTCGTACAGAGCGCGACGCCCTCCCATAGAAAGCGATGGTGATGGAGACTCAGAACATCTAGAGGCAACAAAAGCCACCGAGTCCGCCACCCCCTACGAAACTAAAACAAACGCGAAGTAAATACCGTTTGAGAACGACAACCAAAAGAACTGTTGTATATTATAGTGGAACCAAATTGCATTTGGCTGGCGAAATCCGCACCATAAATCGCGAAACGCCCACAATCTTCGCCGTCTAGATATGGGTATATTGTTGCACTTTTTAGACAACTGAATCTTGACAATAGACAGTGCATGTCTTGAGATGTTCATCCACTGATTCATGTTATGTTGTGCATATTAAAATATACCAGCCAAATGAAGTATTTCTATAGAATTTGCCTCTTATATTCATAACAAAACAGTTTACTTGGCCTGTTAGTACTGTATCGTTATTTTACAGCGGGATAAAAACGAGCAACCAATGGGGTCACAAGTGAAAAACATTTCTAATTTTTCAGGTTTCTAATCTTTGCAAGTATGTATGTTCGGTGTAACTGTGCTCAGGCGCGCAAGTATTGCTCCATCTGTATAAACACGTTTGATGAAGAACACTTTTCACTTTACAGTCAGCCCTGTGTCCAGTCGTGTATAACTGTTATTCAGGCACGCGGATTCTGGCGTATAGCAGGTGAATTGAAACAATTCAAGCTTGATCTCATCTGCGTCATTAAGATATCGATCGATGATACATCAATGTCATTAGCAAAATATGTTATCACTTCTTACTCAAAGGTGAACATAATCTACAGGTGTCTTTCTATGTGGGTGAACTTTCATACAAATAACATAAACTCACCAGACAATTTATAGTCCAAAAATAAAACTTAATGGCTGTGAACTCCCCGACGTTTGGGAACGATTCGCTCCTTTCTTCAGGAGTGACTGCTCGGGCGGCTCTGAAGCTCGCAATTTTTCTTGGTGGTGTCGCCCTTTCCTTGTCCTTGTTTTCACCGTTGTTGTTGCTATTTGCAAATATTGTTGGAAGAGAATCAACGTCTCAAAATCACCATTAGAATATGATGGGCGTCGTAGTGAAGGACAATTTCAACCAACTGGGGTTCTTAACGTGCACCTAAATTAATAAACACCACCTCGAGTATTTTCACCTCCATCGGAAATGCAGCCGCCATGACCGGGATTGAATCCCGTGACCCATGGGGGAGTGTATACAGATATGTGTACCTAGTTAACTACTTACAGGAAAAACTATTCATAAAAAGGAAATTTACCGAAGAGTACGAATGGGTTTGACCGCATTCGGCAGGCACTTTCACATAATTTTTGGAAAAGCTGCCACTATATTTGAAGTGAAAAGTAAACAACCACTGCATACCACCAGTTCTTACGTATGGGGCTGAAACATAGTGATTCACAAAACAAGCAGTGCAAAAGCACAGTACCTCAGCGTTTACATGGATTATACAATGATAAGAATAGCATTGAGAGATTGTAGGAAGGTAGCCAGAATAAAAGAACAAAGAGGAGTTGGAGCTATTCTAGCTGACATAAAGAGAAATAAAATGACCTGGGCTGGTCACGTAATGCGCAGAACAGACAA
>WOVY01008591.1:0-26765 GCA_013436015.1 Rhipicephalus annulatus | reverse complement strand
GTCTGCATTTAATTTTGTAGGTCCTCCTCTTTCCTTCCCTCATTTGTGCCACACACAAGTGATGAGTGAAATCACCTTCCTCCAGATGCTGTCACCATCAAGGATATTAACCCATTTAAAGTGGCTGGACGTGATATCTTCCTCTAAGTTTTCTTTTTTCTTCTAAACTAGGAACCGCCAAGTATACTTATATCATGTGCCTGCATTCGTTGATACATCGAATGTTGACTTTTGTTTATACTTAACGTATCTTGTGTTTTGTTTTGTTTTGTGCCCTTACGATTTGTGTAACTACTTGTAATCTTTTAGAAATGTATTTGGGAATTGTAAGTTTTTTCTGCACTTTTTGTTCTCTTTGTTTAGTGACCTTTTTCTGAACACTTTTTAATTTTCTGTATTTTGCCCCCACCCCTTCTGTAACGTCATTGACCCTGAAGGTATTAAAAATAAATAAATAAATAAATAAATAGCCAATATGCATAGGATAGTCGAGATGGCAGAGGAGTTCTACAGAGAGCTGAAGAGAAGTCAAAAGAACCAGGATGGCATTGTGAGAAGCTATAATAGTCCAGGAGAATCCGACATCCTACCAGGAACGAGAGGTGAAGTAAGGAAAGCCCTAGAATTAACACAAAAAGGCGATACCACTGGTGAGAATAACGCAACAACAAACCTCCTGAAACATGGCGGAGAAATTGTGTTAAAAAAATAGCCAGCTTAGATACAAACTGTCTCTTGACGGGAAAGGTACCAGAATCTCGGAAGAACGCCAACATCGTCCTAATCTACAAGAAAAGAGACGTCAAGGACTTGCAAAACTACTGGATGATCTGCTTAGTATCCCTTCCCTACAAACCAATAACAAAAGTAATAACTAATAGAATGAAGACAATAATAGAGTTTAATCAGCCAAAGGACCAAGCAGGAATTCGTACCAGCTACTCCACAATATACCCTATTCATACTATCAATCAGGTAATATATAAATGCGCAGAACACAAAAAAATCCTATACATAGCTTTCGTAGAATACGAGAAGGCGTTTGACTAGGTCGAGACATCAGCAGTAATGTAGGCACTACGGAATCAGGGCATTGAATAAATCTATATAAACACAATGGAAGACATATACAGAGGATCCACAGCCACTATAGGAATCCTATTGACGAAGGGTGTAAGGCAGGGATACATGATCTCTCCTATGCTGATCACCGCGTGCGCACAGGGAGTATTTGGGACCCTACACTGGGAAGAGTGAAGGAGAAGTGTTAATGAAGAGTACCTTAGTAACCTGTGATTCGCTGATGACATTGCGTTGACGAGTAACTCAGGGGACGAATTACAGTTCACAATTACTGAACCTAACTAGGTGGGCTCGGTGACTGCACCACAATGCAGCCATCTAATCCACTTACCTTTGCAATGCAGACGACCATACTTGTGTTTGCCAGCCTGCAGCTGTCGAACATGATAGGCCTATCCTCGGGGGCGTCATCTATGTTTGTGCTGCCGGGCTCCGAAAGCGAGCCAGGCTCCTGCCGCCTACTACGCACCAACTGCTCGTCCCCACCGGATATTACGTCGGAGGAACTACTATCACCGGAAATCACCGTGCTATGGAAGGCCGCATCGTCATCAACCACAGCATCATCAAGTATAAAGGAACATCACCCGCTGACGCCACTTCGTGGGCTCGGTGACTGCACCACAATGCAGCCATCTAATCCACTTACCTTTGCAATGCAGACGACCATACTTGTGTTTGCCAGCCTGCAGCTGTCGAACATGATAGGCCTATCCTCGGGGGCGTCATCTATGTTTGTGCTGCCGGGCTCCGAAAGCGAGCCAGGCTCCTGCCGCCTACTACGCACCAACTGCTCGTCCCCACCGGATATTACGTCGGAGGAACTACTATCACCGGAAATCACCGTGCTATGGAAGGCCGCATCGTCATCAACCACAGCATCATCAAGTATAAAGGAACATCACCCGCTGACGCCACTTCGTGGGCTCGGTGACTGCACCACAATGCAGCCATCTAATCCACTTACCTTTGCAATGCAGGTCAGTAAATCGTATGTCCTCTTCGCTAAAAAGTCGAGTAATTACTTCCTGGTGCAGTTCCCGAGCCCCCACTGCTGTATTACTATTGCTGTTGAGTGTGCTCATATAATTCACTCGTTGCTGATCTTATCGGGTGACGTCGAAACTAATCCTGGCCCTAACGGAAACGCTGCTATTCTTACTGAGCTACAAAAGCTAAGTGCCGGCCAGGCCCAGCTGATTGCCGAAGTTCAGAGTTTGAAATCTCAACTAAGCACAACGGATAAAAGAATAACAGACTTAAACAAACGAATGGGCGATCTCGAAACACATTACCAAACTCTTCTTCCCCTCAGAAATGATATCGAAAAAACACAGACTAACGTAATCAACATGACTAAAAAAATTCAAGAGCTAGAAACTTCCCTGGATGACGCTGAAAACAGGTCGCGCCGGAATAACCTTCTATTCTACGGCATCCCTGACCCCACTAGGAATGAAACGTGGGCTGAATCTGAAAAAATGATAATCGATATCTGCAACAATAACCTTGGACTAACAGTGCAGCCTAACGACATAGAACGCGCACATCGTCTCGGTATTCATTCACTAAACCGAAATCGTCCCATAATTGTGAAATTTTTATCATACAAAACCAGAGATGCACTTTTATCAAACGGCAGGAAACTGAAGAACACTAACTACAGCATCGGGGAGGACTTTTCCCGCCCCGTTCAATATGCGCGCAAGCAATTACTTGCATTTGCAAAAGCACGTTCGGACAAGTTCTCCTTGCGGTTCAAAACGCTGCACGTCGGGTCGAAGCGCTATATATTTGACGCATCATCACACATGGTTAAGGAAATTGCATAGCGGTTACCCCGCCAACAAAGAGCAATAAAACGCCAAACGGCTTCCCCATGTCATGTTCTCTCGTTTTCCGTAATGTTCACTAACATACGTAGCCTTCTTCCAAAACGTGAACTCATATCCAACATTATCTCGTCATCAAAAAGCAACATACTCGTATTAACAGAAACGTGGCTTACCAGCGATATAACGGATGCGGAAATATTAACTGACTTACAGGACTTCCACGTGTACCGAAATGACCGAAATGGCTCACGGGGGGGCGGAGTACTTATCGCAGTTCATCGGGGCATATCTTGCTCCGTTGTTAACGTCGATTCCGATACCGAATCCTTGTGGCTAATTTGTCGTACTAACACCGTAACTGTCCTACTTGGCGTCTGCTACAGGCCCCCGCAAACGGATCCAAATTTTCCATGTCATCTGAACAATTCCATTCAAAAACTTACTTCCGCTTACCCAAAGGCTCGCATTCTTCTGTTCGGTGATTTTAACTACCCTAATATTGACTGGCAAAACATAGTTACTTCTACATTATCATGTCACGCAGAGGCGAAAAACTTCCTCGATGTATGTCTCAACTTTAACCTTACACAATTAGTCGCCCAACCAACCCGTGTCACACGAGGATCAGCAAATATTCTCGACCTGATATTAACCAATAGCCCCGAGAACCTATTATCTATTACTTACCTTCCTGAGATCAGCGACCACAAGGTCATACATGCTTTATTTTCATTTACCTCGACCAAAAAACAGACGACTAATAAAACAATTGTTCTTTATGATAAGGGTAACTATAGTGCAATATCTGAAGATCTCAGTAACTCTTTTAATCAGTATGAATCTACATTTCACACGCGCTCAGTTCATGACAACTGGTTGATCTTTAAGGACAAAGTAAATCACCTCTCTGATATGTTTATCCCGAAGATTACTTTTCAAACTAACCGCAATAAACCATGGTTTTCTCGGCATTTAAAAAAACTTGAAAACAAAAAGAAACGACTTTTTCGTACCGCCAAACGCAACGGCAAGCCTACTGCATGGCAAAAATACATCGAAGCTGAAAAATCATATTTGCTATCCGTTCGTAAAGCCAAATACTCGTTTTACCATATAGACTTACCTAATCTCTTAATCAGGAACCCCAAGCAATTCTGGCAAGTTCTAAACCCCACACATCCTTCCGATATTAAACTAACGAATGATTCACACGAGACAGTGACTGACCATGATTGCGCAGAAATATTCAACGAAGCATTTGCATCTGTCTTCACTACTGAACTTGACATGCCCTCACAGTCGCCATCATTTAACGTAGAAACTTTCATGCCTGCTGTCACCTTCTTCGAAGAAGGCATTTCATCTATAATCCACAAATTAAAACTTTCTTCATCAGCTGGTATGGATTCCATCAACTCGAAACTCCTCAAGAATGTGAAATCGACTTGCGCAGCATACTTATGTCTTATCTTCTCACAGTCACTCACCTCAGGAATCATGCCGGATGATTGGAAAACGGGCAAGGTCGTTCCAGTCTACAAATCGGGTAACAGAAACTCACCCTTGAACTACCGCCCCATTTCATTAACCAGCGTGCCTTGTAAGATCATGGAACACGTCATCTACTCACAAATCTTCAATTTTTTGGACTCCAACGAATTTTTTCATCCTTCACAGCACGGATTTCGAAAGGGCCTTTCTTGCGAAACCCAATTAGCACAATTCGTTCATGACCTACAGACTAATCTCGACTGTAATATCCAAACCGACTCAATATTCCTTGATTTTGCAAAAGCTTTCGACAAGGTTCCTCACCAGCGTCTGTTACTGAAACTTTCAAAACTAAACTTGCATCCTAACATTTTCAGGTGGCTTGAGGAGTTTCTAACTAACCGCTCGCAATCTGTCTATCTTAACGGCCACCTGTCTAAACCACTCCCAGTCACCTCAGGCGTCCCACAAGGGTCTGTTCTCGGTCCTCTCCTATTCCTAATATATATTAATGACTTACCATTGCATGTTTCCTGTAACATTCGCATGTTCGCTGACGATTGCGTAATCTATCATACTATTACTAATTGTCATGACCATCACATCCTTCAGAGCAACCTTAACAATATAATAAACTGGTGTAATATTTGGCTAATGACTCTCAACCCCACTAAATGCAAACTCTTGTCCTTCTCTCGTCGTCACAATCCCTCTCGCTTTCAGTATTCTATTTCTAAATCATGTATCGAATTAGTAGAATCGTATAAATATCTAGGAGTCACCCTTTGTTCTAATTTATCATGGCGCGCCCATATTACAAACATCATTTCAGCATCGAACAAAACACTGGGTTTTCTTAAACGCCACCTTCGCCTTTCCCCACCACATGTTAAATTACTCGCGTATAAATCGCTTATAAGACCAAAATTAGAATACGCATCTGCCATCTGGAGCCCCCATCAAGCATACCTAATCACTGCCTTGGAAGGTGTTCAAAATCGGGCCACCCGTTTCATCCATTCCTCATATTCATATGACATCAGCATTTCACCATTGAAACATGAATCTGGCCTATCACTCCTTTCTTATCGTCGCCGCATTGCTAGCCTAACCCTTTATCATAAGTTTTTTTATTCTTCACTCAATCAAGCCCCTTATATAACAGCCGCCTCACGCATTTCCCACCGCACCAGTCATTCACTTCAAGTTGCCCGCCCGCCATCACGCACCACTACGTTTGCTGCTTCGTTTTTCCTCAGAGCAGCTTCAGACTGGAACGGCCTGCCCTACGACATTGTCACAATTGCCTCATCATCTACCTTCCTGGAACGCCTCACCGATCATCTGCCATGTTAATTCAATTTTAACTGTTTGTTTGCAATGTTAATTGAATCTCCGCTGTTTTGAATTGTAATCCCACCCCTTATGTAACACCCCCTGAATGGGGGCCTTTAAGGAAATAAAACTGAACTGAACTGAACTGAACCGGACAAGGAAATCAGAAAAGTAGGTTTGAGAATCAATAGGCACAAAACTAAAGTAATGTACAACATTCTCGGCAGAAAACACCACTTTGTGATACGTGTAGAGACGCTGGTAGTTGTAAAGGAACATGTCTACTTAGAACAGGTAATAACGGCGGAGCCGATCCACGGGATTGAAGTACTTAAAAGAATGAGAATGGGGTGGAGCACACTTGGCAAGCAATCTCAAATGTTGAATGGTAGATTGCCTTTATACCTCAAGAGGAAGGTATATAACAGCTGGATCTTGCTAGTACTTACCTATGGAGCAGAAAAAAACCTGGAGGCTTAAAAAGAGGGTTCAGCTTAAACTGAGGACAACGGAGCAAGTGTAACCTTAGAAAACACGAAGAAAGCACAGTTGGTCTGGGAACAAACAGGGGTCAAGGATATCATAGTTCACTTCACTTTTCACTTTATTACTCTAAAGACCCCAGGTAGGGGTATTACATAAGGGATGGGTTAACAAATTGAGGTTACAGAGAGCGATCTTCTGACAAACAATATGCATTTATGTTTTGTGCAAACGTTGATGAACACATGATAGCTGCAATGACCCGGGGAAAGCCATTCCAGTCAACTGCTGTGCGAAGAAAAAATGAGGCAGCAAAAATAGTAGTGTGAGCACGAGCGCGTGTGATTGAATAAGTATTGGTCGTGCGGGGAGATATGTACGTCAATGGGATAATGTAAGGTGCTTGATTAAGGAAACTGTGTAAACAATTGTGAATCACACTGCAGCTGGCAATGCGGCGATGAACAGAAAGATTAGCCACATCAATGTAACTTTTTAGGGATGGTATGCTTAAGTAGTATGGAGATAAAGAATAAATGAACCTAGTGGCACGATTTTGTACAGATTTTATTTCGTTTATAAGTTATATCTGGCGCGGGCTGGAATCAAGAAGAGGAAATGGACATAGGCCGGACACGCAGCACGTAAGCAGGATAACGTGTGGTCATTAAGGGTAAATTACTGGATTCCCAGAGAAAGCAAACGCACAAAAGCGAGACAGAAAATTATGTGGGCTGATGAGATTAAACAGTTTGCGCGTATGACGTGGCTAAGAAAAGCACAAGACCGGGTTAATTGCGGATCATGGGAGAGGCCTTTGCCTTGCAGTGGGCGTAGTCAGACCGATGATGATGATGATCATGACGATGAGCGGCTTTCCATCACGGAGCCATTATGATAATCACATATTCTGACGCCCGGTGGCAATGTATGCATGTATCACTCATTACTGCTGCAATATTTCGTGTGGCCCATTAAAGCAGGCATAAAGGACGCGTGTGTTTCTAAAACATGAAAGCTACTGTCACTGCATTTTCAAGCAGGTAGAGTCCTTTTCAGTGTTTAACTGTTTTCACAAGCGGAGGAGTGGCCATGTGGTAGAACAGCCGCATGCCCCGCAAACGATCTGGGTTCGATCCCCAATGGAACTACAACAACTCTGGTTCAGTCCCCACTTTGCATAAGGGTTTTCGTGTTACATATTCATTTTATTTGCACCGTTCTTGATTTTTATGTCCCGCAAAAGGGGATGATTTTTCCCTCACTAGCAACGTGAGCCACACCGACGCCGACACCAGAATATCTGCGAAACGATTTCTTTAACGCTATCACGGTAAAATTAATTTGCAGCTAGTAGCTCTTTAGTAACGTAGGTATTAAACAGGTAGCAAAAGGTTAGTGTTGGTTCAAGAAGGTGGTGCGCAGTCCAGCACAGTTTGCCACAGTTTGGCATGTGTGCCTATATGGCTAATCCTAGTAGAGGACGTAATTGTGGTGTGCGAGCACCACGATTCAATCACTCTCGCTTGTAATCTGTCAAAAATCGAACATATCGCTTTAGCCGTGATACACCACGTGTATCATGACGCTGATACACCACGTGTGCTTTGACAAAGCTGGAAAAATCACCCCTATGGTCAGGACCATGCGCCGCCTAATCATTTTGCTGAATCTTCTCTACGTGTTGCAGGGAGCAACCATTGGAATTATTGCCGGAGAGACAACACAACAATGCGCTGCACTTGGTCGGACTTAAGCGCCGCATGCCACCTTGTGAGGTCATTGTTTACTCTAGCATGTCATACACACGTATCCACGCGTCATTTTTGCGCACAGAGATATAGACGTTCGCAGCTTTCTGCCATCACACATTCATAATATTGCTACATGTAGGCTGCTGCAATGCATATTGTCATTGCACGTGTGCGCCCGACGAAGCGAGTAAAGGTCACTTGCTGCTCGAGTTCGTAGCCAGACTGGCCAGCGCTGTAACCGCTCTTGCAAATATGTCCTGTGAATATATTTGCAAGTTATTAATTCGTTACTCACGTAACATACTTGGTGGTGGTGCAACGTTTCCCGTTCTCACCACGCAGCTCCGCAGTGGCTGCATCCTTCAACTTCTCGCCATGGCTTCCAGCAACAACCCGTCCCCTTCCTCATCAGCGGCTTTTCCGACAACCTTTGTCGTGGTTCCAACATCCCATGATCCCGAGACATTCTCTGTGCAACCTGGCCTCAATGTCAACTACTGGTTTCGCCTGTATGAATGAGTCAGTCAAGCTCACCGCTGGGACTTTACCATGATGCTCGCCAATGTTCTCTTCTACTTGAGCAGAACCCCATGTACGTGTCTGGTACGTAACAAATGAGTTCGAATTCACCAGCTGGGGCACGTTCAAGGAGAAGCTAAGTGACATATTTCGGGACCCGACCGGTCGCCACGCAGCTGCGCGACAGGAGGTGGCTACCCGTGTCCAGTCACAAACTGAATCATATGTGTCCTATATACACGTTCTCGCTCTTTGCCAGAAAGTGGACGAGGCGATGCCTGAAGCTAACAAGGTTGGTCACGTTTTGAAGGGAATCGCGGACTATGCTTTGAATTTGCTGGTCTATACTAAAGCCTAGACTATCAACTAAATCGTTCAAGAATACCGCCGTTTCGAAACAGCGAAAAAACCGTCGGGTGCGCCCTCCTTTTTTTGTTTACCAAACACGATGGTTGCGTCCACCTGCTCCGATCCCGCCTCCACACCGTTCTTTGAGCAGACGGCCACGCGTATCGTTCGACGGGACCTTGAAGCAGGAATTCCACCGCCGCTTCAGCCCTCTCCTTTCGAACATGCTACGATATCAAGAACCTCCGCAGTCTCCGTTATTCAGGCGGTCGTACGACAAGGATTCGCCAACCTTGGCTTCCCTGTCACCTGCCCTGTCTCTCGCTCCTCCTCCAGACCAATGCCCCTCAATGCACCTCGACGCGTTCCTTCGGTTCACTCTGATCTCACTACCCCACGGAATAGCGAACTCCCGATGACAAACTGATCTCCTTTTGGTGCCACCACGTTGGACATGTCTCGCACTACTGCAATGTCTTCTGGACGCCACCACATAAGAACCTGTTTGCACCTTATCGCCCCTATGAAGATCTTTGCTAGTAACCGCCCAACCGTATGGACCCTGCTTTCGACACAGCTAACAGCAGCCTTCCTGCTTGTTCTCCGTCCCCTCAACGCTGTCGTTCCCCATTGCCCCAGCTACGCCGCCATCTCTCGCCACCCAACTTCCCATCGTACCTAACAGAAAGCTAGACTATGTAGCTCCTGGAGGTTGTGCTGAATTATCTTCATCTGAACCCAACCCTCCATTGACGCTTGCTACGAACAAGAATTGCATCGATGTGCACGTGGAAGGTGTCAATCTTATGGCACCAATTGAAGCTTGCGCTCACTGGCCCATAATCAGTGTTCATCTTTGTCGCCGCTTAAGAAAAGTACTCACGCCTCCTGCTACAGAAAGTTGTACGTGCTGCCAATTGCGGAACAGTTCCTGTCCTGGGAATCGGTACGGCTCGCATGAGCATCACAGACCACTACGTTCCTCTCCTATTCACGGTGCTCCATAACTGTCCTCATGACCTCATCTCACCGATGGACATCCTGTCAACCCATTCTGCTCTGATAGACTGTAGCTCTGGTAATCTCTATTTGATTAATTGATTTGTGGTGTAGCGTCCCAAAACCAACAAATGATTATGAGAGACGCCGTAGTGGAGGGCTCCAGAAATTTCGACCACATGCGGTTCTTTAACTTGCACCCAAATCTGAGTACATGGGCTACAACATTTCCACCTTCATCAGAAATGCAGCCGCCATAGCCGGGATTGGATCCCGTGACCTGCTGGTCAGCAGCCGAGTAACTTAGCCGCTAGACCACTGTCGCGGGGTGGTAATCTCTGTTTAGACTTTCCTCTTCAGCCTGACATTTAACCTGAACTTCAACGTGGCCTCTTTGCCAGAGATTTCCTCCGCTTATAACCTAAAGCTCTCACAATTGCCGAATTCGCTACGACCTCTACCGTGTTGGATGGAGATTACATCATCATGCTGGTTTCCGTCATCCATCTGGTACGTAATGTCACCGTCCCTCACTGCGTCGTAGCTATAGCCGCCAACCGGATACATCTATCCGTCATAAATTTCGGCTTCATAAAGCAAGTCCTCCCTGAACGCATCCTAATTGCCGCGTTACAGTCCTTAGCCGATGACCACTTCACCATTTTCCCAGCAGCCGTATGTAATAATCTGCCTTGTCGCCCACCCGATGCCACACGCCTTAACAAGACAATATTTCTCATGATCACTCCTGATCTCTCCCCAGCCCAATAAGCCGCCCCCAGCCATCTTAAAGCTTCCTACCGCTACATCTTCGACCTAGAAAATTGACCACTCGACCAAAGTTCTCTTGTCCAACACCGCATCAACACAGGTGATGCTGCTCCAATTCACCGTTTACCGTATCGCGCGTCTGCATCGGAATGCCACATTGCTCAAACCGACGTAAATAAGATGTTAACGAAAGCATTATTCAGCTCTCATAAAGCCCATGGCCATCCCCATCGTCCTGGTTAAAAAAATGACAACACATGGCGTTTCTGCATAGATAACCAGTATATAAATTGAAATACAAACAAGGACGTGTATCCTTTGTGATGACGTTCTCGATTGTCTCCATGGCGCATGCTACTTTTCATCAATGAACCTTCGCTCTGGTTATTGGCATATTGCTGTGGACGAGAAAAACCACGGAAAGACCACCTTCGTCACTCCTGATGGCCTGTACCAATTCATGGTGATGCCCTTCGGTCTATGCAATGCTCCAGCCTCGTTCGAACGTATGACGGACCATCTGCTTCACAAGTTCAAATGGTCAATATGCCCGTATTATCTAGGCAGCGTCCTTGCATTTCCACCTACATCTGAGACCCATTTTAAGCGTCTGTCGGCCATTCTCGACGTCTTCCACAATGCTGGCCTCTAGTTGAACGCCTCAAAACGTCGCTTCGGCCACTGACAGATTACAGTGCTGGGCCACCTTGTCAATTCTTCTGGTGTGTGCCGGTACCCTGAGAAAGTGCGTACTGTGACGGGTTTCCCAACACTCCGATCTGCCAAAGATGTCCGGAGCTTTGTCAGACTCTGTCCCTTGTTCAGGCTGTTCGTGAAAGACTGCAGCAATCGCCCAACCACCTACTGATCTTATGAAGAAAGGCATCCTAGTTTCGTGGGGGTCCACTCAAGCTGGTGCCTTGTCTCGCCTCATCACACTTTTGACGACGCCCCCTATTTTGGCACACTTTGACCCATCCACTCAAACTAAGGTCCGAATGAATGCCAGTGGGCCTGGTATTGGAGCCGTATCGGAGCCGTATGATACGGAGATCGGAGGTACACGACTGCGTTATCGCATATGCTAGCAGCCTCCTTACACCTGCAGAGCGCAACTATTTCATCATGGAGCGAGAATGCGTTGCTCTTGTCTGGGCGGCCTCAAAGTTCCGTCCATATTTATATGCCACTCACTTCTACATCGTCATCGCCAAGCACGAGCTCTGCTGGCTTTCATCCGAGATCCCACAGGTTGACTAGGTCTCTAAGTTCTGCGACTGCAAGAATAGAGATCTGTTGTAATATACAAGTCTGCACGCCTGCACCAGCACGCCGAGTGCCTTTCTAGCTATCTACTGGGTGAATCGACCACCATACCTGCGAAACCTGCGTGTGCTCCGTTCCCAAACTTATCCACATTGCTGGTGAGCAACGCTGCGATGCAGCCTTACGGGCTATCATCGAGCGCCTCGACTCCTCTTCATCAAAACAATCTCAACGCGATTTCACATTCCAGAATGGTACTTCATATTCGCATAACTTCCATCCAGACGGCCTATCTCTGCTGCTTGCTATACCCAAACACCTCTGCTTGGCTGTTTTACATGAACTACACGACGTTTTTATTGCCGGTCACCTCGGCGTGTCCCGCACATACGACCGGATTCGCCATCGCTTCTATTGGCAAGGCCTCGCACGCTCCGTTAGAAGATGCCTCGTGGCACGTGAGGAATGTCAGTGCCGCAAAAAATCATCGACGCTTCCGGCTGGGTGCCTTCAACCACTCGACATTTCTTCTGAACCTTTCCTTCGCAACGCCTTGGACTTACTCGGGTCCTTTTTTCTTGTCTTCTGCTGGAAACAGGTGAATAGCAGTAGCCAGGGACTACACCACACGCAACGCAATAACACGTGGCCTTCCAACAAATGCACCACAGACGTCGCCGATATTCTTCTACCAGACGTGATCTTGCAACATGGTACACCACGTAAGCTGTTCAGAGACCGAGGCCGCACATTTATATCGAGAGTCGTAGCGGACATCCTACGCTCATGTGAAAAGCGCCACAAGCTCACTACGTCATACCATCCGCAAACGAAGTGGCCTCAGAGCATCTGAACCAAACGCTAACTGACATGCTTTGAAAGTACGTTTCCTCAGACCACCCAGACCTGGACCTCACTATACCATACCGGACGTTTGCGTACTGTTCTTCACCCATAACACAGCTGGTTACTCCTCATTTTCCCTGTTGTTTGGCCGTGCACCCACATTGTCCCTCGATACAGTCATTCGATTGCCAGTAGCTCCGACCACAGAATATGCCCTGGACGCCATCAGCCGAGCCACTCACGCGCGCGAAGCCGCTCGTGTTCGCCTTCTAACCTCCCATGAAGACGAATGGCATAGGTATGATCAACGACACCACCATGTACACTTTTCACCAGGTTTGTTGGTTCTGCTATGGTCTCCGACCAGGCACGTTGGCCTGTCTGACAAACTGCTCTCTCGGTACACAGGACCAACCAGAGTACTTCGAGCAGTGACTCCCGTTATATATGAAATCGCTCCTGCTGCCTCGTTGTCTGCATCCCACCCTCGGCCCTGCGATGTCGTACACGTCACATGCCTGAAGGAGTACCAGTCGCCTAATGACGTAGACGGCTGGATGCACCGAGAGAGCGCCTTTGCCTACGGGGGTTCTACTACAAGTAAGCTGCCGCAAGGCATACTGTCATTGCGCGTGTGCGCCTGATGAAAAGGATGAACGTCGCTTACTACTCGAGCTCAGAGCCAGACTGGTCAGCACTGCAACAATTCTTACAAATATATTTGTAAATATATTTGAAGTATATTTACTCGCTATTCACGTAACATTATGCATGCAACTCTTTCAACTGTGTCAGGCATATAAATCAGGAACACTTTGCTGATTTGCATGCCTGAGAAATAGCGTTTATGACAAGGCATGGAGAGTCTTGGGTTCTACCGACACCCAGAATAAACTCGAGTCGACAACGCCTGCAATTGCCTTTTCCTTCTCTTTTCAATTCATATCTACAAAGATGTTTGGATCTCTTCAGTTCGTGAAGACGTGCTTTGCGTGCTATGTAGGCTATTATGTAGAGGTCATTTCTCTTAGTTTTCTGGCTCTTTTTATTCTTTTTATGCATCTTTGTGTGTTTTAATGTGAATATTGTATACACTGTAATTTACAATCACTTATAGGTTTCTGTTTTTATTCGTTGATTATTGTTTATTAGCCATTACACTACGTTAATACTGTTGTAAATGAACCTTGTTGTTAGCATCTGCTGAGCAAAATGATGTTGCGGCTTTTTCAAGATGCCTCTGACAGCTTTTTCTGCGCCTCCACTCTCTGTACCCTAACAAGGCAAAAATAAAGAATTTGAGTTTGAATTTGTATGGAACTCACCAGTGTGCAACGCTAGGTGAGTGATCACAGGTGAAGCGTCTGCTTTTGCCACCCTGGTAATCTTTGAAGTGAAAAAATGAAACAGAGGACAGCATGCAGATGGCTGAGGCAACAAGGAGGGCACTTTTTTGTTCACATGAGTCATGGTGTTTCCTGCGGTGAGAAATCCAGGAAAGATAAGTATACGTGTATATATGCCTCCTAATTTGAACTTTATATTATGGCGTGGGTTTAAGGTCTCAAAACCACAATCTGATTGCTGGGGTGCCGTAGTGGAAAGTTCCAGAGATTTGGACCTCTGAAAATCTTTAATTTGCACATCACTCCAAGTACACGGACCTCAAATGTTTCCCTTCTATTGAAAATGCGGCCGCTGCGGCTGGTGTTCGATCCCGCGACCCCACGAAGTTTTTCAGCTTCGGGATCAAGGCTTCTTTTCGCCCTAACTAGGAAAGCGTTTACAAGAGGAACAACCAAAGTATTGCGTACCATTATCAAGTCGGCACAAGCTTGCATAGGATTCGGCGTCAGTAGGGCGGGGGTGGGGGTATGTTCTTTAGCACCCTCGCCCTATCAATTCAATGTATCACGCAGACTTTGCGCTCTCTCTCTCCACTTGGATGAATCTTCATCCCTAGTGTTCGTCTTTTAAGCAGTGCGCAATAAGGTGACAGCGAATGGGGGAAGGGCCACCTTCGTGTGCGAACACATGTCTGCGAATAATACATCCGTTTGAAATAAGGCGAAACGTGGCAGTCGCCAATCATGAAATTGTCACCAGATACCTAGATTGTTTATAACGTCTTTATAATAAATTTGAAGCGAAATCATGTCTACTGCACAAATGCCGTGATTTCTATTGAAAAACCGTCGACCTGGTTGTGGTCCCAAACGTGTCCATGTGAGAACATTTTAAAAATTATCCCGCAAACGATATTCTGAGGATATTTTCAGAATGCTTGCAAGCAGACGAGGACATTTGTTCCTTTTGGAATCGGCATAAGATGCTTAGGGTTGTCCAAGATAGCTTAGTGATGTCGCCAACAAGGCAGACATAAATTTGTTTCTTTTTTCCTTTTCACCAAGAACCACTTTCTGAGTGGTAGTCGCAGTGCTCCAAGCGCACCGCTGCTTCACCTTCGTTTCAACGTTTTATGGCGGCGAAAACATGCATGCTTCTTCAAGAGACAGCACAGCTTGATATTCTTATCAGATGTGTCGATTAAAAAAATGGCCCGCAGCTTCCCTCGGGGGAACACTGAGGAGGATGCGGAGCATATAATTGGTTAACGGGGTGTTAAAGTGCGACTTACTTGGGTCGATGGCTAAATTGGTTAACGTGGTTGTGAAATGGGGTGTTAAATTGCGACTTACTTGGGTCGATGGCTAAATTGGTTAACGTGGTTGTAGGAGGGGGTGTTAAATGAGTGAACACGTACACACGTATGCGAAAGGGCGGCGCTGGTCGAAGGGACGTCGATCATTGTGTTTGTGGATTCGTTGGAATTCATTTCACCGCGACCTTGGACGTCGACGCGCCGTACAAACCAACCGATGAGCGGCAACTGAGCGAGCGAGCGCCGACCTTGAGTATATATACAGCACGACGGCGCATGCACTGTCAGCTGTTGAATGTTCTCGAAGCGCGACGCCACATGCGCGTCCACTGGAGAATCAGGAGAATTGTAGATGTCGAACGCGGTGTGTAGAGGAGGAAGGGTGCACAGATGGTGGAGGAGTGAAGCACGCGCGGTGTGTAGAGGAGGAAGGGATGCACAGATGGTGGAAGAGTGGGCGACGGCGCGGCGGCGCATGCGCGCGCGTCAGCTGTCGAATGTTCGAGAAGCGGTGTGGACGGCGCGGACGGCGCGGACGGCGCACTACAAGGCGCGAGTATAAGATGCTCCGCATCTAAAAAAAAAACCTCTTGCAATGGGCGTCTTTTCGCAGCCGCAGAGTGTCTGGAATCAAGAAGCAGAAGCAGCGCCACCACAGTAATGACACCATACAATCGCTTGGTGCTTCCGCAGTGACTGCGAAAGTGACACCTTGCAACTTTCCTATCGTTGCGACGTGCGCACAGTTGAAGGCGGTGAAATCGCAGGCTTGTAGGTAGGAAAGAATTTGGGTGTGCTTTGCGCATTCTCGACCTTCTGGCCGTGAGAAGGCGCCGCGGTGCTGTCCGCCGCACAATCTCATTGTCTCTAAAATTTCTATTGGCATTGTAGATTTGAGCATTGTAACAAATGGAAAATTGTGGTTATTGAAAAGTGAAGAAAAACATATATCCATACAACAATACGTAATTTATTGATCGGTGCTCGAAAATCAAGTGCATAGATTGGAAGTGGCGGCAGCAAGTTGTAACACTAATATATATATATATATATTACGCTCGCTATGATGAATGGGCGACGTGGCCTGGCTCATACCCCTTGTTTATTCCAACCTCACTTTTTCCTTCTCGGCTTCTATTCCAACTCCTAACCATCGCTAATTTTACGTTACAGGATTCCCCCTCCCCCCGGAAGAAGTCGCGTCAGACACTCTACAAAACAACAAAAACGGGTGTTAAAGCGAGCGAAAAAATGTCAAAATGCACCATAGTTCCACTTCAGAAGGGAGTTCTTAACTCGCACAAAACCTCTACAGCAGAGGGAAGCAGTCCGGCCATATCTAAGAGAACTCGGGTGGACGAGGCTGGCTGTTGCCTCCTGGATAGCATAAACCCGCCCTGCACATCTGCACTGATGATGACACGACTTGAGGTCTTTTGAAGAATGAACAAGGCTTGAAATCTGTGTAGCATTGGATTGACGGATGTCTTTGGCATCGGATCCAGTGCCGTCTTGGCAACAGACACTTTGCTTCTATTCGGCGTGCGTGAGAGCCAAGGCTGATGGGAGGAAGTCTTTTTTTCTCAGTTGTATACGTGGTAGCTTCATGCCTTTTTCGTAACTTTCTGTGACGTTCTCTTGGTTCGTTGGATCGCAGACACGGCCTTGAGAACTGGTGCAAAAAACTTAGTCGACGTTGCTTTATGCGATGATGGCTAAGGCATTGACTTTGTCTTTGCTTCTTTAATTGCTGTTGTCTCTTATGACCTTTAAGCCGCAAGTGTACTCGTGAGGAGGTTTCACTTGATCGTTGTTCTTGTTCGAGTAGCCGTTGTAGTTTTTGGGGTTCGTAGAGTTGCCTTTGTTGAAATTCCTCGTTTTGTTGTGAAAGTTGGTCAGATGGGCATCGCTCAGGAACATGAGTCTGCTTTTCTTTGCATGGTGATATGATCAGTAGATAGTCGGAAGTCGATACTGTATTGCTGGGCTTGTCTGGCGATGAAAGCATCATGACAGACTGATGAGAAAGCTCCCAAGATGGTTGTGAGTCATCATTGATTGTAAATGCTACTGTGAGATCACAATACGCCGGCGTTGGTGGATTCGAAATTCCATCAGTGTTTTGACTCTCATGTGTGTTATCACTTGACGATGAGACCACAACAGACTTGGCTTCGGGTGTTTCTGATGGCGTATGATTTTCTTTTTGCAGCGTGATTAGGCTGAGAATGTCTGTCGAACGGCCCTGCTCCGGAACGTGAGGGTATGTCAGGGTCATGTTTATTCCATTCTCACTTCTTCTTTCTCGGCTTCTATTCTAACTCCTAACCATCGCGACCTTTTTACATATATATATATATATATATATATATATATATATATATATATATATATATATATATATATATATATATATATATATATAGGCAGTGCGCTTCTTCTGCTTCTTGAATCCTGACGAAGGCCGTGCCAATATATATCCATCTTCATAATCTAGTGATATTGCTACATGGATGTTGACATTTTCTGGAACGATGCGCGTGTGTGCCTGACGAAGAGGACGAAGGGCTGGCTTTGCTCGGTCGCTGATTAACCGGTAACGCCGCCACTGCTCGTTATAATATATTTTGTCTAAGGCCTCTTTCTTCTAGCATCACTTGTCTCACGTAACAATATTTTAAAGGGCCGTATTTTGTAAGTTAACGCCGGTAGGGATAACACTGCACAAAGCGCGCAACGATGCAGGACAACAAGGCAGTCCAGACACAGCCCATCAACATCATCATCATCTCAATACCTACTGTGTCATTTCTGCCCCCGTGCCTGAGGTACCTTTCTATACCCGTGACATTAAACTGGGCGGCAAAGCACTGTCCCGGTACCTGCTTTTACTACACGGACGGGTCCCTGTTATAGGGCATCAGGCGAAAAACATGCACAATGTCACTTCTGCATGTAACACGGGTTCGTAGTAGGAGAAATTTTATAGGTGATAGGTTTGACTTGGCGCAGAACTCGGTAAGGCCAAACGTATTGTGATAAACGTTTCTCGCAGAAGCTGACACGACGGGATGGAATCCACAGTAGCACGAGGGAGCCCGGAGAAAAAATTGACATCCGTATGTCGGCTGCCGTAGAGCGATTTTTGTGCTCTCTGGGACGATGACAACCTGGCGCGGGCGATTGTACGTGCGATGAAAGCACGGGAGATGGCATCTTGTGCGTACACTCTAAGGTAAAATTACCTGAAAAAAGGAGTAAGGAGCCCAATAGGCGCGCGCGATGAACGAATAGACCATCGAGGAGCAACCACAGAGGGAAGCGTGCCGCGTGCAAACCACTCAGTCTCTAAACACCCTCCAAAAGAATGAACCACCGGGGGGATGCAGGCAGTGCGCAAAGAATGTCAAGGTAACTACCCGTCCTCCTCCTTTCCTGGCTCAGTCTTTCCCCGTATTTTGCTGGTGACGGTTCGCGTTGCGTCGCGCTTGGAGTTCTCGACCACGGCCGCCTGGATTCGACGATCTAGGAATTACGACGTGGGGCTTGTGTGTACGCTTGGACGAGCATGGGCTGTTGCTTTTACGTTTCGCTGCACCCATGAAGTCTGGAGCAAGTCTCGACACGTCACCACGCCACGCTGTATATCTCTTGCTTGAAGATAGTCAAGATCAACACACCTCAGCAACAGTTGGGAAGGCCAACATAGCGGGGGAGGAGACAGCAGGCCTATCGGATATATACTTCGGTCCTACTCAGGGCAGATATCAGCGCTCGATTCTTTCGCAAGTTGGTTATCATTTTTATTCTACTCTACTTGGCGCGTGTGCGATAACTATCGCGCTTGCCGGCAACGGGCTCAGTCGCGTTGTGTATCGCAGGCACGAAATGCACCGCGAAGGTGAGCTTGGGCGCCTGCCGTTCGCCTGTGCTTGGCGACCGCCTAGAAATTGGCCGCCATTGCCATCGGCTTCTTGCACGCTCGCTCATCGAGTGCTCGTCCGTATTCGCCGCCGCGATGAGTTCCGGGCTGACGATATTGGGCTGAGACCTCGTCGCTGTGTTGGGAGTCATTGAAAACACGTTGCAGGTTCTCGTAACGAGCTTGTTTGTAATATGTCATGCGCTGTAAGTGCACCAGCACAGGCTGGGGGCTCTTTCGCTAGCGTCGGAACTCAAGGGAAATCGGTCGAAATTACAGTTGGCTTTCTCGTCAGTCGGTAGTCACTCGCAAGCAGCTCAGCGCTGTTCGTTGGCCGCGGCGGCGGACTCGCATTAGCGCGCTGCCCTCGCTCGAGTTTGTGAAAAAGGACCGCATTGCCGTCAATTTCTTTGGCGCTAGCTACAAACCAGCTCGGCGCTGATCGTGGCGGCGGCCAAGCGTACGCTCGCTTATCTGTTCGAAGTTCGCTGGTGACAGACACTCCGCGTGCAGCGCCGTGTTTGGTCTCGCGTTCGCTTGCTCGAGCTGAACGACGTCGCTCGCTTAGGACTCGCCGTCTTGTTGGCGACACGGTGGTTCGGGAAATTGTGACTGCGGCCGCCGCTCCTAAGTAGTTGCGCAACGGGTATTGAAATGAGTCTTTGACAGTGTGTAACGTCACGGTGAAATTATTAGCATGTCACATCTCACGTATGATTTTATTTTACTTTCCACGTATTTATCATATGCATTCGTATTCATCCTCTGTCACGTGTGACTGACTATTTTACATACTTATTGTGCAGCCGTGGGCACACACTGCGCTGAAGGCTGTGTGCGCTGGCATCTGCGATTCCTGTCATCCATCTCTTTCGTCAGAGCAGCTTCAGAAGGGCTGTGCGAGATGTGAAGGTAAAGGTATTTGTGTGTCATACTTTACACGCATGTTTTTATTATAACTTGCACGTACTTGTCATATGCGTGCATATTCATTTTCTGTCACGTGTGTCTAACTATTTATACAATCTTATTGTACGTACAGCCGTGGGAACACAACAGGCAGAAGGCTGCGCGCGCTGGCGTCTGCAATGCCTGTCCTGTATCGCTACCGTCGGAGGAGTCCAGCAAGGAGTGAACAAGATGTGACAACTAGACTGGACTTGTACACTTCACCGTTAATTCTTTTGAAAGAATGGAGAAACTTCATTTATATGTGGAAAAATAAAAGATTTAGATGTCTCACTTTTGTCTTGTTGTTGCCGTGATTGCGAAATCTGTGACACATAGGTGGCTAACTACTTTTTCGTGGGTTCCGTTCTGCTATTTGTTGCTTACTGTGCAGAAAAACAGGCGAAAAAAGTATTAGAACTGGCGGAAAATAAACAAAAAACAATGTTTCAACTGGAAATAAAAACTCCATCTGATTGGAGTATTTGAGTGGATCAACCGTTCGTCCAGCGAGGTGTAACTGTGAGGAATAACGGTTGCCCGGTAAGGTGTAAATGTGGGGATTGACAGTTGCCCTATAAGGTGCAAATGTGAGGACTATATGTTAGTATTTTTAGGTGAATTGTAGAAATAACGGTTAATAAGTAAGGTTTAAATGTGAGGACTAAATGTTAGTTCCTTGGTCTTGTCTCTGGGGGCTGACTGTTAAACATGGTGCCGTTAGTGCCTAAAGGGGTTAATGATTGTGGCAGCCCTATCAGTCTCTAAAAGAATGAAGCACACACCTTTTTAACACCCTTTTGCCTTAGAGTGTAAGAAGGGGTAAACGGTAGGTCATGCGCAAGCAGGATATCAAAAGGTTGTAAGGAAACACAGCCAAATATAAAATAAAATGGTGAGTTGCCGGCAGTTTCATGACACAACGAGTTGTAGGTGAACGTTATGAACGGAAGGGCAGTGTCCCAATCAGTGTGGTCGTCAGAAACATACATAGCAACATGTCCGTCAGTGTGTGGTTGAGGCGTTCAGTAAGTCCGTTAGTCTGAGGATGGTAAGAAGTCGTAAAGTTGTGCCGCATAGCACAGAACCTAAGGAGGTCGTCAACCACATGAGACTTGAGGGAGTGGCCACGGTTCGTGAGTAGGTGAAAATGAGCGCCACGCTGAAGGATGATGCCATAGAGTATGAAATCTGCGACGTCTGCCACGCATCTGGTCCGTAGCGCTCGAGTAATTGCATATTGAGTGGCATAATCCGTAGCTACTTCTATAGTATTTGTTTCCCGTTGCCGATGTTGGGAAGGGATTTGCTTTTGATTTATATGTGGGGTTTAACATCCCAAAACCACCATATGATTATGAGAGACGCCGTAGTGAAGGGCTCCGAAAATTTGGACCACCCGTGATTCTTTAACGTGCGCCCAAATATGAGCACACGGGCCTACAACATTTCCACCTTCATCGAAAATGCAGCTGCCGCAGCCGGGATTCGATCCCGCAACCTGCGGGTCAGCCGCGGAGTACCTTAGCCACTAGACCACCACGGCGGGGCTGGGAAGGAACCTAACACTTCCAAATCCACACGATGAAACGGCTCGGCTGCGACTTATCAGCCTCTTCAGCAAGCGCATTGGGCGTCGTCGTTCGGCGCAGAAAGAACTTGCGTGCCGACAGCAGTCCTGCACCGATTCATGCGTGACATACATTCAAGATGTGCTTGCGCCCTGCGACATGGTTGACGACAAGATGTCGGAATTCGCAAAATCACGCACATCATCAAAGAAATCGCAGGAGATGCCTTTACTTTTTGTTTTCTGCAACGTTTTGACTGTGGACGACGTCATTATTGAATGCCGACGCTTTTAAGAGGCACAAACTTGTCTTATTACTCCCACATTTCCCTTATGCTCAACACGACACGACTGCCACATCCACCTGCGAAGAAGCCCGTCTCCCACAAACCGCTACTGCTTCCGCCAATTTCGTGCGCATCGTCCGCCCGGAAATGAAGGCCGCTGCTCTTATTGCTGATCATGCCAGTGCCACTGACAACTTCTCACACTACTATTTCGTTTATCCTGACCGTTGTGCTCCAGGAACTGGCCAACGCCGGACTTAAGACGAGCGGCTAAGTTAACGCCCTCGACCGACTGTACAGCGTACCTGGTATGTGCCGCGGCCCGTACAACCGCCCACGTTACCAGAACTCGGCTGAATGACTAACATTCGATGAAAGACCAATCTGCTTCTGCTGCGGATGAGTCAGCCACATTTCATGTCATTGCCGTAATTCTCGAAATCGCCAGCCACGGAAGCTCTACGCTAACACTCGGCACCCCTCTAATGGTTCCCGCAAAGCAAAAGACGTTGACCCCAACAACGCTTTGCTACCTATGCCTGCTCGACCAAACTGCTCACCGTCGCCATTCGAATATCTCTCCATCTCACCGAACCGTCACCACTCTTCCTCCTACCAGAGCCAGTCCTCGGAAAACTAACGAGTGCAGCTCCTCGAGGTGAGCCTGCTTTGACGACCCGACACCAAATTTTTCCACACACGCTGCCCGGTCATAAGAGCTTCTACAGTGTCAATGTAGATGGCACACCTGAAGAAGCACACATTGACACCAAAGCTCACATATCGGTCATGAACTCCAGCCGTCGCCCTCGGATAAAAAATTGCTTACACCTGTTTCTATCACAGTACTCTGAGTAGCCGTCGGAACAACATCAGCTGTCACTGGGTGTGCCGCCCGCGTTACTGTCGCTGGATCTCATACTCATGTCCTGTTGTACATCTTGGACTACTTCCCACATGAAATCATTTTGGGATTAGAGTTTCTGTCGGACGATTGCACCCTAATTCACAATCCAGCTGGTGGTAATTGTTCAACTCGCCCTACCACATGCTGCTGACTCTCCTGCTCTTGCGCCACCAAGGCTATGCTCCGCCGACTACATTCGCCTAGTCTGTTGAGCTGTGACGCATATGGACATCTCTTCCAAGCCGCCTGTGGCCGACGGATATTATGTCGTGTAACCTAAAGCTACCGTGTTCTCTTCACTCAATGTAACGTTTGCGCACACGATTATCACTATGAATAACAGCGTGACAAGTCTCCCTATTGTGAACTTTGGACTTCGCTCACATGTACTGCCCCGAGGAATATGCCTTGCAACCCTTGACCCGGCCAGTGACTACCACATTTCCGCTTTAACAGAGAATACACCGTCACCTGCCAGTCTTCAGTCAGGCACTCCACCAGAAGGCATAACAAAATGATCACCTCTGATCTCCCGGCCGATCAGATGACCGCGCTTCGTGACCTTCTTGCGTCGTATCAAGACATATTTAATCTACACGACAAACCAGTAGGCGAAATGACCGTCGTAAAGCATAGGAATATTCAGAGCGGTGCAAATCTGGTATATTGGAGGCCCTATCGCATATCATCCACTCATCGCCACCAGATCCAGAATGAAGTCGACAAGATGCTTACTCGGAACATCATTGAGCCTTCTTCAAGTACTTGGGCTTCGCCTGTGTTCTTTATTAAAGATAGCAAACAGCTGGCATTCCGTTGTCGACAAACCACAGCCTGAACAAGGTAATGAAAAAAGACACGTGTCTCCTGCCACGGATAAATGACGCCTTTGGCTATATTAGTGCAGCTATTTATTTCTCTTTCATCGACCTTCATTTCAGCTGCTTGCAGATATCAGTTGATGACATGAAAACATGAACCGTGAACAGACGGCGTTTATAAACTCTGATCGACTCTTTCAGTTCAAAGTAATGCCGTTCAGGTTATGCGATGCCCCAGCTACATTCGAACGAGTGACGGACGCCCTCCTTCACCGTTTTAAAGTCAATCTGCTTCTGATACCTATGACATCGTTGTTTTCTCGCCGACTTTCGAAACCCATCTCGAGAACTTCTCGACCTTTCATGCCGTTTTCCGCAAGGCAGGGCCTTCAGCTGAACTTGTCAAGATGTCGCTCACATGGGCCTCCGTCAACTCACTGTCCTCGGTCACCTTGTTGAATCTTCTGGTGTTCGCCCCCGACCCCGAGAAACTTCGCGCAGTCAAAGATTTCCCTCTGCCGACCTCTGCGAACGACGTTCGAAGCTTTCTGGGCCTCTGCGCACAATTTCGAATATCTGTGCAGAATTTCGCTGGCGTCGCGCGCCCACTCACAGAGCTACTTAAGAAAGATGTGACTTCTGTGTGGGAACCTGGACAAACTAGAGCATTTCTGAGCTGACCACTAGACTTATGACGTCAACAATTCTCGGCCATTTTATTATGTCCACTCGAATTCAAGTGCGCACCGACGCAAGTGGCTACGGAATCAGAGCAGTTTTGGCACAAAGACAGCATGGCAGCGAGTGGGTCATTGCACACACTAGGCGTCTTCTACCGCCAGCGGAACAAAATTACTCAATCATTGAACGCGAATTGTGCCCGCTTATTGGGCAGTGAGTAAACTTCAGCCACATTTGTAAGGAAAGCTATTTACAGTTGTCACTTATCATCACGCCTCATGCTGGCTTTCGTCCTTAAAAGATCCTACTGGGACATCTCGGCCACTAGGATTTACAACTATGGGATTTACAACTGGAAGATATTCGTACACACTTTTATACACATCAGGCCGTCCCCATGAAGATGCCGACTGCTTGTCGCGTCATCCAGTCGACCCACCGGACTTTCGTGAGAGCGGCAAGTCTGCTTGCGTGTTGGTACACTTTCATTGTTCAACAACATCATAGACGCGCGATGTCGTGATACTCATTTGAGAGATATTATCCTTCGCTGACTCTTTCTGCAACTCCTCCTTCTCTCGGCATGTTCCTGTTCCGAGACGGCGTAATACATTGCTACAGCCTGCATCCTCACGGACCTGCGCTGCTTCTGGTTATACCCTAACATGTGCGCCAGACCGCCTTCACAACATTTGCATGATATTCCAACGACTGGTCAATTGGCGGTTTGAAAAACCTATGAGCGCGTTCGACGTCGCTTCTTTTGGCCTGGTATGTACCGATCCGTTCACTGTTACGTCGCTTCTTGCAAATCCTGTCAGCAACGCAAAAAAAACAGCAGCCCTTCCATCAGGACTCCTTCAGCACATCAAAATACCATTTTATAGGGTCGGTCTTTACTACCTGGGATCTTTCCTTTTATTGGTCCGTGAGAACGAGAGAGAGCAGTCACCACAGACTAAACCACTCGCTGTGCCGTCGCGCGGGCCCTTCCTACCAGTTTGTGCAACCGACGTCACTAACTTTCTCCTAGAAGACGCATACTTCACCACGGCGCTCCTCGACAACTACTTACCAATCTGGGTCGCTACTTCCTATCTCTGGTTATACAAGACATATTGCATTCTTGCGCTACAAAGCACAAGTTCACAACAGCCTATCACCCTCAAACCAATGGGGTTACAGAACTAATGAATAGAACTGTCACAGAAATGCTCAAAATGCAAGTTTCTCGGACCATTGTGCCTAGGACGCTGCCCTCCCATTTGTGACACTTCCCTACATTATGTCCCAGCATGATACTGTTGGTTTATCGCCCATTTTTTGTCATGCACGGACGAGAACCCACTCGGCCTTTTGCCACGCTCCTTCCTACCCTTACCCCCACACACAACTACGCCAGCAATGTTATCTCTAGAACTGTACAGACACGTGAAATTGCTCGCTCGCGTCTTGGTGATTCGCAAGAACGCAAACAACTGTTCTACAATGCCCGCCACCGCGATCTCCTCTTCTAACGTGATGGCATGGTCCTACACGCCATCACGACAAGTTGGCCTGTGCAAAAAACTTACTTCGCCGTACTCGGGTCCATACCGTGGTCGTGCGCCTAGTAACCAATGTGCCTTATGAAATTGAACCTTTTCACAGAACCAGCGCGCGCTCATGTTCTGACGTCGTTCACGTCACTTGGCTGAAGCGATACTACTCGTAGCAAGTGATCACCGAGATGGTGCCTTCGCCGCGGGGGGTGATGTTACGGGGTGCCACAGATGAACTCAATAGGGAAGTAGATGATGTTTGAGCCTTTCGTGCAGACTGGGCATCATCTTGCACGGCCATCCTCGTCTTTCTTAGTAAATATATTTCTCTGGCGCCTTTCTCTCCGTAACAATATACGCGAATTGGCCCTATTCTCAATAAGCGTCAGCCTGTGTGGTCTTTATAACGAAATTTCAAAAAATAGAATGTAGAAGTTATAGAACAAAATTTATTAACGACATCGAAATAGGCAGGAACGTTTTGCAACAGTTATTTTTTCTGTGACAAATCTGGTGCACGACAATGGGTAGTAGGAAGAGATAGTAAACCCATCCTTGAGAGAATCAACTTGCCAGATCCCATTAACAAAAGGGCGAAATAGCACAATGTATTCGGAAACTTGCATACTTCTCTGCGCAGGGTCACAACATCGTATTCTATTGGATACTCAGCAACATTGAAGTAACGCGTAATCA